>JAVQJL010100112.1:0-13872 GCA_036024295.1 Nannoperca obscura | reverse complement strand
CCCCCCCCCCCCCCCCCCCCCCCCCCCCCCCCCCCCCCCCCCCCCCCCCCCACGGGAATGAGACTCGAGAGGCCGAATCACCAAATCTGGGCCCAGGGTTTTTTGGCAGGCAGCAAAGTGTGAAATTTACAGAATTTCTTATGTTGGTCGTGCAGCTGCCTCTGTGCCTGTACTACGGGACTGTCAGACAGTAGCTTTGAGAGAAGACCAGAAGGCTGCATAGAGGGAGTGGAAGAATTCAGATGTGATGTTTTGCCAGCTTTTGGTAGGTGACATTCATTTTTCTATGTATGATAGGACATCAGTGGCAACATTTTGGCAAATAGTCTTTTTTTCTTTCAATTACTTGTGCAATTCTTTTGATGTAGCTAATAGTACAAAGAAAAAGAGACCATTGGAAACACCATTAAATGCGGAGTAGCAAGAATCAAATAATAGTGCCAAAAGTATTTTCATAGCTCCGTTTTCCTTTTCTGTCTTCTTGTCACAACGCAAAGCCACTCTGTATTTACATGGCAAAGAGGTGGAAGTGCTGCAGCATGCCTAATTTGCAGCAGGCCCCATGTTTTCTTTACAAATTGCAGTCACATATCATTTAGTTTCCCTGCATTATTGGAAAGAAAAACAATCAGAAAACCTCAAATGGGGGCCACCGTACACTGATCTCATCCCTGGCTCCAGCTTCCCTCCCAGTTCATCTCACTAACTGTGTCTGCCTCTGCCAGGATCTGCTGGAACAGATGCCTTCTTATTTTGACGGCCTGCTGCTTGCCTCAGTCAGTTGGGCAGCAGGTCACAAATGCTCACATACCCATGAGGGCACATGGGCACGCACACACACACACACACACACAACTATGCTGTGATGTCTGTGAAGCATGTGTGTTTAACTTACTGGTTGTTTAAGTAAGCTGAGAAGAATCCCCTCAGGTGATTAGTTCATTTGCAAGTCCCCGGCTGTGGAGGCTAGTACAGGCCCGCTGCCCCACTCTCTGCCTTTGCCTCACTCGCTTTCTGTCTTGTTCTTTTTCGCTAGCAGCCTTGCTCGCTCCATCCTCTTTTCTCTTTCCCCCCTGTGCTCTGCTGTTTGTTTGTGTTTCTCTGCACTCTGAGGGAGGAGAAGGAGACAGAAAGAGAGCACAAAAGAGGGGGGGGGGGAAACTAAGGGAGAAATGTTAAGCCATCTAGAGTAATAGCGCCGGCCTTTGTCCTGCACTCATTACTTTCGCTTTGATTACAATCTGGAGCAGCTCAAGTTACCCTAATTCGGCCGGCTGAGGCTCTGGCTGAAATTGTGCTGCGCTGAGTGATGGTTGAATTGAAGCTGCCGGGGGAGGAGGAGGGGGTCAGCACTGGAGCGGGTGTGGAAAGAAGAAATCATAATAATAATAAAATAAATAAATAAAAATGCAAAACAAAGGCAATATCTGTTATACTAATGTGTCAAACGCGCAGCATCATAATATACACGATCTCTGAGTAAATGTCAGACTCATCCAGCATGGAAGAGACGTAAACGATGAGACCAACCGTGTGATTCCTTCAGGGACACTTTCATGCCAACGGGACGTCTTGTTTATGCCAGAACGAGAATGTTGAGAAATGGTCTCGGTGTTGCACAGTGCTGAGTGGATGGAAGAGCAGGCAGGCATGCTGGGATTCTCTGGCCAGTGATGGTAGTACCATGGGAGGGGAATGAGTGCTGAGGACGCCGCCTGAGGGCCCACCACCACTAGACACTAAGCACTGCCGAGGCCTGGTCCCCATGTAGCACTAATCACAACCCCCTGCTCCTTCCATCTGTTCTCCATCAATGGCCTTACAGTACCACTCCACCGCTTTACCTCTATCCACCCTGCATCCTCTTCCCTTCTGGCTATTGCTCTCACTGTCTCTCAACCCTCTGTAAGCTGGACTCTCCCTCCTTTTTGGTTTTCAGATTTTTCCCTGGCTGGTATTTCTTTACCCTGTTCTTTCAAGGATGTAGGATTTGTTACATTTAGCTGAGGGCAGAGGCTTTAACCTTTCCACCCTGAGTGTAAGTGTGTTTTCATGCTGTTGGCTCCTGCAGCCAAACTAAAAAACATACAGTATATAGAACACAACACACTGATCCTGAAAACTTTCATGTACTCTGTCTTTGTCACACTTTTTATTTTCCCTCCCACACAATGTTTCTCAATTAACGTCCCTTTTGCCTTCTAGTCACAGCACGTAATCTGGTAGAAATGGCAGAAAGTGTCATCAGACAGATGTGAGTTTTCTAACTACGACTCTGCAGTCACTTCAATTACTAGCCTGGTTCACAGTTGTACCATAGCTATGCTGCCCCTAATGATCAGATTAGAAGTTACTAATTAAAAAAAAAAAAGAAGAAGAAGAAGAAAAAAAAAAAAAAACAATATTACGAGCTGCCCTAACGCTTCTCTGGGTGGTGATGAGTGAGGGTAAAGTTATTATTCTTTTGAACTCCTGCGGTGTGGGGGAAAGACGGCAGACATTCAAAGCAGCATGACGTTTGGTGTTTGTTATTTCTTTTTTACTCTTTTTAATTCCTGGGCCAGAGATTTATGGCTTGATAAGTGCCTCAAACTTTCCTTTTTTTCAAATGGGAATAATTTAAATACACCTCACAGTCAGAGAGAGCTTTTCGCTCTCTTTCACTCAGCCTCCGGTTCTTTCTGTTCGTCTTTTTCTCTCAGTTCTGCTGTGTTGCTCTGGTTTTTGCTATTCTCCTTTTATTTCAGCCAGGGGTTTTCCTTGCTATTGGTACCATTGTGGACGTGATTTTTTTTATTATTAGGATTTACTATTCCTCTACAATTTTTTATGCAATTCAACCTCCTGTTTTCAGAAATACACGAGATGTCCACCGTGTTTCTTTCTCTAATGTATTTAAGATTTTAAGTCATGCTCATTAGCGCATGTTATTTTCACTCGTGGAAGAAATTGTCTCACCCAGCATTATGGCTACAGCGCACAAATGTTGTGAGTAGAGAGAACTGCAAATAAAACATGTTTGAGGCCAAGAAAATGACCCACATACACAGACATTCATGCTCTCCTTCTGTGCATTTAATCCATTTTACCCACTTGCCTGAGATTTGAACAACTCTGTCAGAACCTTTGGCCTTTTATTTTTATTTTTTCCCAGAGCAAGTGTAAGTTACACATGGATATAGGTCAGAAAATGTTTTATCATAGATTTCCATACTTTACCATCTCGCTCAGGAGCTTCCTGTGGTGGTGCCCACCAAGCTATCGGCGGACTGCACTTCCTGATTCAGCCATTACATCATTTGTTTCTATTTCCTGTCAAGCGTGACTGCTCGACAGCCCATCCGAATAATTAAAATGACCTTTAAGCAATTTGCTGCAGAGTTTCTAATATTTTTACCCTGGTCATTATTCCCCATGCACAGATGTGGCATGTCAAGGAGGAAACGTGGGCCTGACAGCATCTCACTCCTTGTTCATTTGGGAAAAAATTTGGGTATAGGTAGTCAGGTTGGTGATGGAGCTATTGCCCAATTTATTCATTCAAGTGTCAGTTATACAGACAAATATGTGTAGCGCCAATGTGGGGCTGAATTTTCGAGCCGTTACAGCCTGTCAACATAGTGAGAGCACAGTCATTAATCACCATACATTTGATCAGAATGCAGCAAACCTCTACTGTTT
This sequence comes from Nannoperca obscura, assembly GCA_036024295.1. NCBI lineage: Eukaryota > Metazoa > Chordata > Actinopteri > Centrarchiformes > Percichthyidae > Nannoperca > Nannoperca obscura. Next base: position 10,191 of record JAVQJL010100112.1, on the reverse strand, counting down.
CCTGTGATGGAAGGACAATGGAAGGCTGTGTTAGATCTTGTTCCGCTAATTGGGTTAGTCCAGCTAATGGCCATTTAGATGGCGGATAACAGGGAGGCATTTTACTCCACAAATGTGGTGATGGAAGCAGAAGCTATCATGTATTTGAATTATACTCCAGATAAAAAACATTTTCAAAAAAAAGCTCACCATTTTGGGTGATGCTTGCTCCGGACTTCTTAGATTATAGTGCGAGTATATTGTGGTAAAATCTACCGTGCAACAGTGGCTTGGTTGTCAGGTAATTCTTTTTATTTAAATGCCACTGCAGAAAAACGCTCTGCAGCTATTTGTTTAGTTATAATTTTTATCCTTGCAGTTCATGTGTGATAGGTTCCATCGTTTTTGTAGAAGCTATGCAGGAAAGCGCGTAGAGTGGATGTCAGGAAGGCCACAAGTGGTTTATAATTTCAGCAAAATGCTATATGTGAAATCGCATCACCAGCTTCTCTGTGTGCCTCACAGTTTCAGCATGCAGAGCATTTTCAAAGAAATGTTACCTCAAACTCGTCTGTGAAGAACAACAGCCCGCTGTACAGGGACGTGGGAATTGAGAAGGGAATTAAAATTACAATACCTGCATGCCCAGCTGCCCAACTAAAATTGCTTGGCTGTTATATGCTTCTCTGCAATATCCTGCCATTGAGCTCTGTGCAAGGCCTGCTAATAATGAAGCTGTCTCTGGTGTAAGGATTTCTGTGTGCAAGTCACGAAAATTGGAATGGAGGGAATAGATATGTGACTGTACTGACCTAAATGGGCTAAGGGGCTTGCTATTCCCCAACCAAAGTCAATGCTACCGTGAACACATGGCAAGCATGAAACTACTAAGAGCGAGTCAAAAAGTGAAATAACCCCAATAATATCAGAGCACATCTACGCAGCTCGTTTAGTGTAAGAAAGAATGAGAAGACAGAAAGAGAAAAACAAAAAACAAAGACTGGCTGGTGTCCTTGGTTAAGTGCAGTTCTGGGTGCAGTTTCTGTTTGGCTGCCAACGCGGTATCTGGCCCCGTTGTTTCCTTCCAAATGAGAAAGAAATGTCGTTTGTCCCCACCATGAGCGAGCGGCCGCTGAGTTGAGGAATAGGCCTACTGCTTCACACAGACTAACGTGACAGGCTGCATGACATCACTTAGCCAAAATGGATTGCCACTTCAAAATGGGACAGTTCTGCCCAGTGTTAGCAGGGCTCTCACTGGAAGAAAATAATTGACTGAAACGTATTCAATGTATTTTGATTTTGTTTTAGTTCTGGCAGCGGTGTTGTTTTTCTGTGGGTGGCAAAGATTAGTTGGCAGTGTTTGGTATCTTCAGTTTTGGATTTGTGTGGGAAAAGTGAATTAAAGATGAGAATTAAAACTCCTTAATTAGAGCTGTTGACAGTATTTCACGACGTCCTATGGTGTGTTTAATAACTTGTGTTCAGCTGGATTTCCCAGGTATGATATTTAGCTAGTGAAGATTACCTCGTGACTCCCAAAGACTAATTTTAGGAAAATCATATTGGTTGAAAATTCTAAATATTTCAGACCCTGGGGTAGGCCAGTAGAAAAAGTCTGATGGGTAGACCAAAGACTGCCAGTGTTAGATTTTTAATTCACACCCAGTCAAAATAAAGTCATGGGTGTTTGCTGATTTGTAACAAGTTAAAAAGAGTTGGTTCTTCTAAGATATTTCCTCAATATCATCAAGCCATGCAGACTGCTCTGAGATATTTGCGGCTTATGTCGCCACCCTTTTGAAATATTATATTTGAAAATCTTATTGACAATGTGTCTTTCCTGAAACAATGTCTGAGTTACTTCATATAATCCACAGACAGAACACTTCATTGAAGACTATTTTCTAGTGGGTTTCTCAGCGGGTGACATTTCAAAACTTTGGCAAAATATCTGCAAGCCTAGATACCTCTTGGGGAAGTGGTTAAATATGTTTTTTCAAAATTTTTGTTTATTGAATTTGTATTTATTTCTAACATGTGCTTGAAAAATAAGAAGCAAATACTAGAAAAAAAAATCCAAAGCAAGGTCATGTAGTCCGCGACCCTTTTTGGGAGGTTCATCCTAGTTAGATGAAATGTTAAATGCACATAGCTGTGTGTGTGTGTGTGTGTGTGTGTGTGTGTATGTGTGTGTGATCCACCCACCCGTGCTCCACTCTTTCTGAGGTGACCTGTGCACCACTCAAGCCCTGGGGGCTCAGTCACACACATGGCCTAATCTGGTGCCACATATGCACAGAAATACACACACATTCTCACAGCACAAGCACATCTGGTTTCCAGGGTGGCTCTCATGAATGCAAACCTTTTAGCTGCCGGTACAGGCAGGCTGCTGGTGTTAATGACTGGGGCATTCCTCGGCTCCCAGGATGAAAATGGGTAGAGGATGCAAAACAGAGGCAGCCATCGCTTCTGAGGGGTAACCCAATCCATCGGGCAGGAGCTGTGTGTGTGTGTGTGTGTGTGTGTGAATAAATGGCCGTAGGGGGTAGGCAGCTAAAGGTCCTTGGGGTCAGAAGAGGCTGCCACAGCACCTCTGCATGTATGTGCCAGGTCTGGCTTCCTCCCAAAAGCGCAGAGAGGTCACAGCAATTTCCCCGAGTCAGGAGTGGGTCAGGGTCCAACTTCCCTTACATATCAGTCACCGAAGGATGAGGAGGAGAGCGCAAGGCTTGGTCTTTGTAGAATTACCTCCCCTAATCCCGAGAGTGTCACGACTGCTAGGAAAGTATGCTGCTGTTTGGCAGGGCACGAGGTTATGCAAGGAGAAATGTGAAAGCTACAGAGACTCTATTTTTTTAGTCCGCAACTTAAAATGTAATTATTCCATTCGTAATTAGTGGGGAATTTCCTCACAGGTGTCATTATCTTTCTGGTTATTGGCAGAGTCCCATGTTGCTTTCCGTTAAGTTGGTCTTCAACGTCAGCACGTCACGTCACCTCACTTGGCAACGATAAGTGAACAGGGATGCTGTGCTCAGGAACTGAAAGTGAATACATTAAGGGTGGAAGTAAGATGTTGCCCCGAAAAAGAGCTCAATAATGATTTAAGTAGCTTGTGATAGAAGAGATTATTTTCCTGACTTTTTACGTCTTCTTTTTTTTCAGAAAGGTTTTTCCTTGACCCGAATAACAGGCTTCTCTCTGTCTCTCCTCTGCTCACTTCCTCTCTCAAGCTTGCTTTTGAATCCCCAGAGAAAGGTTGCAGTCCAAACATTCTCAATATTCATTGCAGTGTGCTCATTTAGCGGGTTGCTACGAATACACGGCCCCTCCAAAAAGTGAAATTAGTGGGCCGGTGCCGCTCACCCAAACCAGCCATAGGCGACATGAGGGCCTTAATCTACCTGACTCAGGACCAATACCATCAACACATTAAGTAGCCTGATCCCTGAGTACCAAAATTAATATGGGGGTAGGAGTGCTTTCCAATTGGCACACATTTCTGTAGATCACTGTGATTAACCGTCATAAAAATCTAAATCCGTCTATCTAGTAAGTATGACTCTGACTGTCACTGCAGAGCCCTGAAAAGAATGCTTAATGGCATACCAAGCCAGCCATTCTTGGCTCATCAAAACTGACTCGTAATTGGTGGCCCTCCAGTTATGAGTATTAGGAACTGAAAAACCTATTGGTGCAGGTTTTTAATATCTGAGAAAGAAATGCAGCTCAGTTTAAGCATTCACATATCCCATACTTCTGGCCCAAGACGGATCAATCAATATTTGGGAACATGAACTACTGTCGAGCTATAAGGGATAGTAGTGAATATTATCCAAGGGCAGAAGAGAAACATCAGAGTGCTGAAGTCTCCCTTGATATACCATCATATACATTTTTGTTCATTTCTAAATTGACTGAACATCTTTTCCATAATCTGGCAGCAACCTTAAGGTTTCACCATACACACCTATCCCATGCCATTCACAATTAGGGAGTATTTATAGGCACAGATAAAAAAACGTGTCCAGGAATAGTTAGGTGGTCCGTCGCCTCGGGAGTCGGCTGCCCTGCTAAGATCGAAACCCATCAGAGCTGGGTCCTTTCCAGATGCCAGGATAAATCTTAATAAAAAATGAGCGCGCTGCACTGCCCACTCTCTTACAAATGCTAATCCCACAGAAAACAGTTGAGGAAATAAAATAGCAGGGGAAAAAAATGTGTTAGTGCTTCTTGAATAGTAAATTCGGTAATAAACAATAAAATAAATGCAAACAAAAATTGGAAAAAGAATCCCATCGCCTGTGTTGCAATAACACATTTCAATGGATGCATGATTACCTTCACATCTGAAAGCACGACCCGGCCGCCAGGACGCCACAACAAACAGGCAACCTGTGTGGCACTCGAGCTGTTGATAACAAAAGCCATCACCCTGTGCACCGCTAAGCAGTTACCACATGATTTTATGAGAGCCATGCTCATTTACGAGTGCAATCAGTTGCAACCCAATGCCCCACAGGATGTCAGTGTTAGGGCCCTCTTTGTCCTATGATGATGGACTGTCTGTTCAATGGCGTTATTGTAGCTCTAGTGGCCATCCAGGGAGTAATACATTGATAACAATATCAGCTCATAAAGATGGGCTGCTGAAGAAAAGGTCACTCCCTTTCTTGCCCGTACTGTATCTCTCTCTCTCTCTCCCCTCCTCGCAGCTCATGATTCCTCCCCGGATTCTCCCGTCACTCTCTTTCCCTCTGTGTCTCTCTATCCCGCTCACTCGGGGTGACGACGGCTGCCCCTCGGTGTGTAAGGAAGCTGGAATGTCATGTTTTAACTGGAGTTAGAGGTATGTTGACAGGCCAGACAGAGGGAACAGATGGCAGCGTGACATGCCCAAGGTCATCTGGCATGCCACTGTCGGGAGCGCTGGATTTGAAACCCAACACTTTTTCGCCCTGCTTCCTTTTTTCTTTCTTTAGGATCCCCCCCGCCCCTTCTTTCCATCTTTCATTCTTTCTTTCGGCTCTATATCTCACCTCTTTATCACATACTCCTTTCTCTGTTTTTCATCCCCTCTCTCCTCTGCTTGCCCTGTCTCGTACTCCATTTCTCTGTTTATCACGCTCAATGTAGGTCACAAAGCCTCCTGTACAGGCTGCTGCCTATCTCTGCTTAAACACACTGCCCCCTAAACTCTCCTGACTACCCTATTCACACACACACACACACACACACACACACATCCACCTCATTGAACACCCTCATTCTTCCTCACTTCCTTTCCTCTTTCTCTCCCACACATGCTCAGTTGGAGTCACATCAGCCCCGTACCCCATAAAAATGTGCCAAGCTACCTTTGTCTCCTAAAGTCTCGCCCCAAACAGCCCTGTCAGCAGAGATGTAGAAAGAATCCAAATGAGTTTTAATTACCTGTGCAGCCATGCCTGGAAGGTCGTGCACCGGAAATCCCAACCACACCGATACAGTAAGCATGCCATGTCACAACACATGGCTTCTTTGTCTTCCAGCTAATTTCCAACATAAGCATAAAGTAGAAACAGAAAAAAACAAAACAATGGGAGAAGGAATGAGGGAGGGAGAGAAAACCGCTGTTTCTGCTTCCTGCCTTACCATCTTCACTGAATGTTTTTGAGGGCTAAGAGCAAAATCCCAAACAGAGCAGGGCAGAGCACAATGTCCTCACTTTACCCGAATCGTGTCAGAAGTGTTCGTTTCAGCTCAGCAGGCAGAGCAGTTTGTCCCAAAACAACATTGGCTTTTTCGCTTTTTCTGTGATAAAGAAAACATTGCAATGGTGATGCAAAAAGCAGGTTGGGAGGGTAAAAAGCCAAGGGGGCGAAACGCAAAAAATATCCCTTCATGTAATTAACATTTTGGGAATTGTCCGCTGCGTACAATATATAGTATGTTTGAGGTTTGCTTGTTTATCAAGCATGTAAGACATTGCATGTCCATCCTGCCCAGAACTGGTAACATCTCGTTATATTTTTAATGTTCCCCGGTGACACTCCTTCGGGTGCTTTAGCTCCATTTGCACCTTTCACAGGCTGCTCTCAGCAACGCAAAAAGTGGCCTGTACAAATTCTAACGAGGTGAGAAGGACACCATGACAACAGCAGCCGCCCGAGGTGACATTTCCTCGACAATGAGCAACGCCAACAAATAAACACACAGATTTGTTTTTGAGAGACCTCACTTAACTAGGTCTGCCTTTCCCCACAGATCACTGACTCAAAACAGTGTGTGTTGTGTTTATTAGCATGTGTTTACGGTCGGTATTTGTAGTCATTGGGGCTGTGTTTGTCGTTGCTGTTGTGCAGGCCCTGTGATTATGTCGTTTTTTTTGGCAGAGGGTTGTCTGAATATTAACAACATAACAATGCTAGGGCTGATTAGCCTTGAACGCAGCATAGATGGCAGCTCTCTATCTGTTACAGCAGCAAAATCATGCTGGGAAAAGGAGAGAGAGAGAGAGAGAGGGAAAGCAAAGAATAGGGGAGAGGGAGGGAGAAAGGAAGGGAAAAACTGTTTCAAATCTTCTCATCTACAAAGGTTATTTTCTGAATAGTAAGTCTTTCAGCATAAAACCGCATGTTTTTCCTTGAATAGAAATATGCGTAGCCACAAACAGAGAGCATATGGATGTATTTATGGCACCACTTTGTTCCTGCAGTGTTGAATGTGTAATGTTGAGACTTTAAAAAGCCTCTTTTCATCTCTTGTTTTTCCCCTACTTTACCCTGCTTGTTCAAAAAGGCATTTTACTCTGCGAGAATGGAATTACAAGGTATATTACAAGTAAGCGCTAGTATAATTTGTCACAATTACACCTTATAAACCTACTCGTTGTGTATCTTTCAGTTTTCTTGCGGCTGTGGAAATGTGGCACATTTGCTGTTTTAAAAAAAAGATGAAAAAGGAATACTGACGGAAGTTTTGGGCAACTCAAAAAAAAAGCTACATTTGCTCACTGGGTTCAACAGAACTCGATGGCAGTCAAAGTTGGGGTCCGGATTGATGTCTCGGTGAAAAATTTGATTTTGTGAACAACTCCAAAGTTGTTGCTACGGCCATTAATCACCCGTCCCCGGAGAAGAGAACTCAGTGGAGCAGGGCCCTCTCTGTGTTGCCACGACAGACTGAAAGCCAAACCCAGCGTTCTTGAACAATAGATGCCCCAATGTGACACCATTTTGTTACAGTGTGAGTGCATGTGTTTGTGTGAGGGGGCAGGACAGATTCTTGAAAGTACAGTGACACCTAAAGGCCTAATCCTATAGGGCCCTCTCCGTCTTTCTTTCTCCCTCTCTCATGAACACTTGAGTCAAGGACATGGTGAAATTTGGGGAAAAAACTGATGAGTTTTCACTTTTACTGCACTTGATCGTTCCAAGCGCTTGTACAGGGCATCAAATTCCTCTCCTAATGACATGCCTGGGGCTGCCTGCAGGAAAAGTGGCATTTTCATCTTCCAACCTGAGCATCTGATTGGAGAGCCCCAAAAAAATTGAATGCTGTGCTTTTTGTTAGTGCAAGTGGAATGTACTGTGCAGCAGTGTGGGTCCTGTTTATGTGCCCTCAAACAAGTCATTTCTTTCTTTTCTTTTTTTGTTGTGTTTTGTTTCTTTGTGATTTCTCAATGTTTGTCCAATGTGAAGGTCGGGTGCCAAGTGTATCTTGTTGAGAATTTGGACCGTTTTTCTTTTTTACAATATACACATAGTAATGTACTGGAATTACACATAACCAAAACAAGTTTACTTCTTAATATTTATTTTATTTATTTACTTAATATACTTTACTCAACAATTAGGTTGAGTCCTGAGTCAATCCTGAAGGTTCATGACAATTATTGTCAATTAACAATTCATTTTTTTATTTTAGGTATTTATATTTTCTTAGTCGTGATGTCTTAATATGACTAACTGAAGGTCATATTTTATATATATCTTTATTTCCCTCTGCATTACTGAGTAAGCTCACACAGTGCTAGTTTGTTTCCAAGTGAGCATTACAGTACGGATTTGCTCACACAGCACACACACAAGAATAAACACACATTCCCCAGCTGAACAGTACCACTGTAGTGGTGAGATTCTCACTGGGCAGCCCTTTGATCTCGCCTCGTCTCTTGTGTCTGCTTTCACGGCCAGCTCTGCATGCAGAGCCAGTTTTTAATATGGCAGTGCACCCTGGGTCCCAGAGTAACAATAAACTTTACCTTCAACTGTCAGCAGGTCTTAATCACTGGGATTACTGCAGCACTAAATGTTAGATTCCTGTTAATATTCCTGCCGGTGAAAAAGGTAAACAGACCCAAAGAGATAAATATCGCCCAGCCCTCAGTAGAAATATCCTTTGGAGTTCACAATCTCATTTTCATCACTTGCAAATATGGCACGGAAGTCAAAAAGGGGAAAGAATAAGCCTCAGTTTCGATGAATGTGGACGATCACAATGGAATTCTTTTTTTTTTTCAGCGCTGGGCTTTCTCCCACGAATGTACACTCAGTCACTCTCAAAGAACCTTCAGTGGAGCTGTTATTTGCTGTGAGGCACTAAAGATGGAGCTCACCAAGCCAACTAATGGAGCTTCAGAGGCCTGCAAATGGTAGGGAGCGAGCATGCAGCCGCCTCTGTGGCTAAAATGGATTTAGACATCCATTTAGTTTTTTTCCCTGCAACATGAAGAGAAAACAAGCAAGGTATTACAGAAACATAAATTACTATTATTATTAATTTTTTATTATTATTATTATTTGTATTATTGTTGAGCTCAGTATTTTGAAATACTAACCATAGGAGTAGTAAAAATGTATTAAAAAAGACTTTATACAATGTTTTAAATAGTTCAATACCAGTTATTTGCAGCAATGTTGCAGTATAATTTTTGTTTTATTCATTAATGAAATAGATTTTTCTTATTAATAAAACCAGGAGTTCTTGTTCTTTGTGTGTCAATAGTTTTATGTCTTTCAGTGTCAAAATTGTATCTCTTTGTGTAGATTTCCCATACACAACAGGCAACACATTTGAAATGAGCGCAAACCTAATTTGACAAAAGTCCATTTTATTCTTATATTCAGACACCCTAAAAAATGGCGTCTAGTGGAATGGAGCGTGCTGTTTCAGAAGCTAAATCCGTGCTCTGTTGGGTCCAAATATTTTACCATAGCTTAGTTGCTCCACTAAAATCTGCACTTGTGTGCACTCCATTGCCCCTTCATCTTGCTTTGAAAACACCACTGGATTAGAGGCCATTGTCTCAGGACTCAGGCGGCTTGACTCCTTGGCGACACGGGTCTCATGTCTGTGTCATGTTGTGGGAATAGTCGGCATGAAGAGAGAGAGATGGAGAGAGCGAGAGAGAGACTTAAACAATTCAAGAGTACTGTCTCAGGGAAGAGCCACTGCAGGCTCTGAAAGGTTGGGCCTGTGAACAAGTGTTCATGCATTTTCAACAGTGATATCATTCACAGGGAATGCAATTCAGGTTGGTTTGAATGAATACATTAAGTAACAAGGGGCAGCCATTTATTTAGATGGTGCTGTATAGTCAATGTTTAGGCTGTGCATGGCTGCCCTCTGGATACACGAGTAAAACGGCTTTGTGTGCGTTTGGCTTCTTTTTTTTTTTTCTTTTTTTTTTGCAGTTTTTCAACCTCATTCAGTTGTATTCCATGGAAGTGACCTGCCTAATTTTTTTCTAGCACTGTAAAACAGATTTGAATGTATGAATAAACCCATGCAATCACATGCCTGCGAGATCCCCAAAACGAGAACCACATGAATATTTTTATAAATGATTTGTGTTTCACTTGAAAAGCAGGGTTTTCACTAACATTTGTCTTTGGGTTTTCGACGCAAAGCTTGGTGAGTAAAGCGAATATTATCAGGCAAAGACGCATCCATCCCCCTATTCCTCTTAGTTAATTGAATTGCTATGAATCCTGCTATCGTAGTGCTAACAACACGGATATATGGTAGCAGTCTTCATTGAAATGATTTCCATGGGTGTTTGTCTCACTCCTGGCTCTGTGTCAGGCTTTTAGGAAGAGAGACAGAGAGAAAGAGGCGGGGATAGATGGGGTGTGTGTGTGTGTGTGTGTGTGTGTGTGTGTGTGTGTGTGTGTGTGTGTGTGTGTGTGTGTGTGTGTGTGTGTGTGTGTGTGTGTGTGTGTG
>JAVQJL010100110.1:0-25319 GCA_036024295.1 Nannoperca obscura | reverse complement strand
AGGTGTGGGCGTGTGTGTTCCAGCTGTCAGTCCCGAGCACACACACACACACACACACACACACACACACACACACACACACACACACACACACACACACACACACACAGAGGCTGGATTGTTTTATTACTTAAGTACTGCAACTACGTCCACATTTAAGGTGCTTCAGGCATCTCAGAGGCAAAGACTGCACTTTCCACTGCATTTATCTGAAAGCTGCAGCTGCCAGGAACATGAATACTAATTCATATTCCATGGTCCAGCTGTGAAAAGGAGTCTGCTGCTGTTTTATGCTTTTTAATAGTTATATTTAATGATATTTTATAGTTTGTCTGGTTCTCCAGAATTTGAATGCAGAATGAAGTTGCTGTAATAGTTCCTCCTGTTGAACATTTAAAGATTCTTTTAATGATGGGGCACAACATCCACAGTCCCTGTCCTGTATGAGACGGACGTCCTCCACAGTTAGTGTTAATACATGTGTGTGTAAGCAAGGAACCAACAGAACAACAGAACAACAGAACAACAGAACAACAGGACAACAGGACAACAGGACTGGATTGTGACAACTGGCAGCTCCGGGTAACAAAACAATCAGCAGGTTAAATCTACAATTGAATAATCCGATATATAGAAATCCAATGCTGTATCTTTAAATACAGTTTTGTAATAATACTTACAGGCTTCTACCCGCTCAGAGGGGGTTCCCCGTCAATCTGGGGAAATTCATAGTGACACACGCGCTATAAGAATACTTCCCTTTCACTATAAATAAAAAACTGTGGTTTATTCGGTGACTCAGTCTGAGGCAGTAATTCGACTGTTTTTCTGCGGTGTTTAGAGACAGCATGCCACTGTACCTCCCTGAGTTATTTACAGCGTGTAGAGAATGTGAAGAGGCCCAGTTTGGGATGGCCTTTTTATTATTTACACAAAGCGACTAGAACATGTGGAGAGAGGCCAGATTCAGGGTTTTCAGCTCTTGTCCAACATCATAACAAACAGACATGTGAACCTGCGTTCAGATGGGAGGACTCCGCCACAGCTGGAACACTTCTTGGACTCGTTCCCCTCGTGAGTCAGAAGTGTACTGGGATGCTCGTTAACCCTCGGAGAGATGCTGATGGTTTACAGACTTTGTGTTTTGGCTCAGATGTGTCCGTGTGGCCGATAAACACCCTGTGCATGTTTACTCGTGCAGCTGCAAACATCTGCAGCGTAGATGTCATGATGGGACCAAGTATCGCAGCCTAAACGGCTGACGTGACTGTTCATTGGCTGACAGGCGTCATCACCCTGAAAGGTTGCAGCCTCGCAGTTAATTCACGCTGACTTACATCTTTATTAATGTTGTTTTACAACTTTAAACACTAACAAGTGGAAACTCGTTCAGACCAACATGCAAACATCTTAGTGGTTTTATTTTCCTCTCAGGTTATTAATGTAGAGTTTTTTTAGGACGAAGGTTTCCCATTGGTTTCTACTCAATGTGGAAATCTACGTTTTCTGCAACCGCAGCAGAATCTGTAAGTGGAACAAGCCTTTATAATTCACTTAGTTCTTAATGCATAGTAACAAATCCCCAAACAAACAACAAACTAAATCCCCCATGATTTTCTCTTTTACTTTGCCATAATAAGAAAGAACGTGACTCGTCCATCTGGTTCCACTCACTGGACACAGAAACAAGCTCCGCTCATGGCTGGAACAGACGTTACCGGAGGATTTAAACCCCTGCATGTCGCCTCAGTCCAGTACCCTGCTTCTTTCTTTCCTCTGAAAGTGTTCATTACGAACTGACTCACTACAGACGTTACTTCATTACCAAGTGATTTTTAGCTCGAGGGTTTTGGTGAAAGACGTCTAGTTGTTGAGTTTAACTTGGAGATAAATGGAGTTTTAAAGGTGAAAGTGACTATTTTTCACTGCATGATCAGGACTGGCTTCACACTGAGATGAAGTACGTGACTTTGTTCTCACATCTCAGTCTTGTCTTAAAAGGAATAGTTTGGATGTTTTGGGAAAAACACTTATTTGTCTTCATTCCAAAAGAGTCTGGAGCTGAGAGTGGTTAGCCTAGCTTAGCATAAATGGTGGAAGCATAGACTACATGTAAAGTTGGACGACGTGACATGTTCCTGTCATGTCGGGTAGTTCTCGTTTGTTCAAGTGTTTGTTTCTCTGATCACTTTGTTTTTAACGAGATAGAAAGGGGGCGTGGCGTCACGACCGACAGCTTGTGGTGGTCTGTGATTGGTTCGGGACTGTGGCTCCAAAAGATTTCACCAGCGCAAGATGTCAGGATGTTTTGGCTTCATGTTTGCAGAGTGGGAGGCAGAGCAGACACGTCGGCCATCTTGATCTACAGTGTGTAGGTGGAAGAGGTGAGAAACACCTGAAAACACAGAACAGCTGTTCCTGCACGAAGCACAAAAGCTCGTATCTGGGAAACCAGCGGTTTCCAAGTAACCGCTGTTATTATTTACAGGAGTTTCCCTGTTGTTATGGAAACATGAAGGAAATCTCCTCGCTGTTGTCAACACATCGGCGCTGCAGCACAGACATGTCCCACTTAAACACAGGGCATGACTCACCCCGGCACTGCAACTGATCCCGAGTCTTTGTACCAGCTAAAGGGAAGAAGATGAGTCAGAGCTCTGTCCTCCTCATGATGGGGGACACCAGGACCCCAGGACCCCAGGAGCCCAGGACCCCAGCTTACATGCAGGTTTCCTCACATTAATGCTGCACATTCATCTCTCCTGATGGATGATCAATCAGCTCTCATTGTTTTTCACTAGCTGCAGATACTAGTATGTGTTTTACCATCAACAGTCTAGTTTTTATTAGGACATAAAATACGTTTTTGCACTTGTGGTTTAGTTTAAAGCTGAGGATGTAAGTCAACGATATATTTTAAGATTCCTACTGAAACGTCAGTGTAAAATAACACATTTACCAGATTCCTGGAGCTGCAGTTTGCACTCGCAGCGGTGGAAGAAGTATCTGGCACTGTGGAAACACTGCTTCAGCTGAAAGTCCAGACTTCAGATCATCATCATACTCAGTGCAGAAGAGGTCCCCAGTCTTTGTGGCTTGTTGCCTTTGTAACACTGTAACTGTTCACACAGATGTCAGGTTCAACTCAGATCTAGTTCATATATTCAGCTCCAGCTGAAAAAAGCCAGTTCATTCTGGTGATTTCACTGTTTTTAGAAAACAAAACATCTGAACGTCGTCAGAACCATGGACAGCATCAGGAGAGAGAGAGAGAGACTCTGACTAATACCGAAACAACAATATTGTAGTGAGTTGTGTCCTCGCCACTGATCTGTCTCAGTGTGGGTGGGATGACGCAGAGCTCGCTGATCTCAGGTCCTCTTCTTTATTCCTGGAGGTGGAGGTGGAGGTAACGTGTGCACTCTTGCCAGATGACACCTCCGGATCTCATGTTCTGTAACCTGACATCAGATCCTCACAACATAATTACAAACTGAAACCTTTCTGCACTGAAACGAGGGCGACGATGAACTAAACGTTGCACTAAATCTTTTTTCAAGACTTAAAGCCTCAAATTCTGCAAGAACCGTCTCTCCCGGCAAAATCTTACAAATTTAAAAAGCAGTGCGGGAACAACACGTGGACCCGATGGAGCCTGATTAAATATATCCATTTCATGACATAGACAGGTCCCAGCCGGTCGGCTCTGTCTCAGGCTGTTGAGTCCAAAACTCAAATATATGAGATTTGAAACAAAGTAAAAGAAAGAAAAGCAGGAAACATTTACATTTGAGATCAATCTGTTTATCTCTACTTATTATTCCTACGACACACCAAGCGTCACGACGAACTCTAGGAGGGGGTTTCTCAAGCTGCTGGACCATCCGACAGGAAACAGTGCCTCCATAATCTCACACAGGAGAAGGTTTCTGGTTGCATCGCTGCGTCATGAGGAAGTGAGAGTGACAAGTGGGTCTGAGGTCTCTGTCACATACTGAAACTAAATAACGTCTAAAGCTGGCGTTCCAGATAATGGCCAGATCTGCAGGATATGAGGTTTCCTTTGTTTGGATCTGTTTCCTGTAACACATCGTAACCTCTGGGACGTATCGTGTATCTGTCGGGTTATTCTGGTGCCTACTGTCGGTCGTCTCTGCGCTGACAGCTTCATGAATACTCCAAAGACTGATGTGCTGCCAGCGAGCCCACAGGGTCTAATGCAGGTTCCAGGAAGCAGCCGATCAATGCTCTCATGTTTCAGTGTAATGCGTCCTGTAGACAATCCTCTGATGTACAAAGAACGTTAATGGAAGAAGAAGAGCGCGGGCTCCTGCCAGCAGGAAGAAACATCTTTTAATGTGGATTATGAGAAGAACCGTTTTTTTATAATTTGGATGAACTGACGATGTTTTATTTACAGCTTTAATCACAAAAACACTTTGGTTTTATGAACCATAAAACATGAGCGTGACTTCTTCTCAAGTCTTTTGCTTGTTTAGTCTCACAGCGCTGCTCAACACACACACACACACATTCGTCTTATTTGCTGCAAGGTAATTGCTTGTTGTTTTTTGCAACACTTGAGCTGGAATGCTGCCGTCACATGTCACAGTGTGTGTGTGTGTGTGTGTGTGTGTAACAGTAACGCTTCATTCAGTACAAAGAGTTGAGTGCAGTGAAGAAGGCCGGTGGTTCAATCTGAGTAGAAAAGAACTGCTTTTCTATTAAAGAGAAGAACAAAGTGGAGTTACTGACCACAACAGAGCAGTGTCCTCATGTCGGGTCGGAGGAGATGTCGGGTCTGGGACCTCGGGCGATACCGGTGTTTGGCCCAATGTGAGGGGTTTACAGATCCAGTCCCAAACTGGTCGGAGACTCACCAGGGCTAGAACAGTGTGAAGTTTGTCTGTTTGAATAACGTGATTTCAAAGTCGGGGATGAAGACACGTTTAAAAAAGAAAGAAATCTGCTGTGTTAAAGTAAATCTGAGTCTCTGAATCACCAAAGTCTTGTGAGTATTTCTGAAGCTTTCTGCAGAAAGGACCCGTTGATGTGAACTGAAGGGGTGTCACAGTCAAAAGGGCAGGAAGAACCTGGTTACACCGTCTTTATAGGAAGCAAAACCCAAACAAGTCAGCAGTCAGATAAGAATCACATGACAGGATGAATTCCTGAGGGCGAGCGAGGATGGACAGAAAGACAGTTTCATGGCAGAGAATGATCAGGAGACAGAAATCAAATCAGCATGATACAGATTAATATGGATGTAGAGTACATTTCCATCAAAGTGGCTTTTGTTCCCTGACTGTAGCCTTCAGGACAAAGTCAGGGAACAAACGGAGCACAAAGTATTTCCGTCCTGAGAGGAAACGTTTTACTGCCAGGAAGACGCCTGTGACTGGACTGTTTCTGGTGGAGCTGCATTGATCATCTGATATTCCCCATCATCAGACCATCAATGTTTCTGGAACAACATTGTAATGGAGTGTTATTTCAAGGAGACTAGCAGGTAGTAAACATGGATTTTATTAAGTTATTAGTCTGCGTTCATGAGAAGCATCTTCATTCAAGCTCCGGCTGCAGAGGAATATAGAAAGCATCCACTAATGGTTCCTTCAGGAGTCAAATAATATGCTACGGATTCCATTTATATGAGGGTGTGATTGGTTACTGCGCCCTGTTTTGCACTTTATTTGCCGCTGGCCATCCCATCATGCTCCACACGAGGGATTCTGGCTCGTCTTTATGTGTCTTTATCCACATTTAACCAAAACCGTGATCTTCTTTTAAAGGTCTTTTATTCTGAATATGACGTCAAAGTAAAGTAAAGCCAAACATGTAAGAGCTTCGGATGATTGGCACCTGTGTGGATCTCACCTGGGGGGCGGTGGGATTGACCTACTGCACTTCCCTACTTGCTGGATGTCAGCAGGAGGTCTGCTTTCACTAACCTGCAGGTGATACTCATACTCCGGCTTTGCTGGACTGATTAAAAAGGACACTATGACAACGGCGTCTGCAGCAGAGCTGGACGCCTCCTGCAGACACACAAACAAAACACTCCTTACACATCACAACAAAGCGGCCCCACGTGCGCCTCACGCGAATGATTTACCATCACTTGTGAAACTGTGTGTGTAGGAGTGTGTGTGCATGTGACGGCATGCAGACGTGAAGAGACAGCGTTGTGTGCTTACAGTGTGGGTGTTATCACAATGTTCCTCTGCTCTTTATCAACACAAGCTTTTGTTCCAGCCACATCATCTTTGTTCTCGTGCAGTAACACGTCACCGTGCCTGCAGCACCAGATCAGAGGGGATTAACAAACCACACTGAGCAAAACACTCCCTTGAAACTACCTTGTTATCCTGCATGACAAAGCCTGATAAGTAACATGACAATGCATAAAATGATAAAACATATCTGACAGCTTAAAACTGGATGAATCTAGTCAGAAAAGTAGTTTAAATGATATAAAATGATCAAAAGTCCTAAAAGATATTAGTTGTTTGGACTGTAAGTTGTTTTTAAAAATGATAATATATAATCCTCACTCCTCATGTACTGTCACCATGACCCATTTCATTTTTATTTTCAGAGCCAGGGGCCAGTGTGCAGATTTCCTTTAGTCCAGGAAATAGCTCCCTAATGTCTGTGCTCACTGGAAATAACGTCATCATCACTGTCTGGATTTTCAATCACTTTGCTGATCTGAGGTCAGCGGTCGGTGACAGATCAAGCTGTTGTTATAGATTTTACTCATTAGCTATCTGTTTGGCCCTGCAGGGGGCGCTGTCTGACAGCTGGGTCAGTGCACCACTTTGGTCCGGACTGAAAGGCCTTGACTAATGTTGGTTGGAGCACTGTAACATTGTGCACACACATTCATGGTTTCCACCATCAGGTGAAAATCACAACGGCCTGCAAATCAGCCCCATCTGTAGTTTATGTTTCGTGCTAGTTAGCACATGTTGGCATGCTAACACGCTAAGACATGAAGCACAGTTTATTGCAAACTGTACAGATGTTAGCTAGCCAGCTGCTCATGCACCAACGTGTCCGTCTGAGTTTGTCATTAAAGGCTCGTGCATGCTGTCTGAACATTAATACTTGACAGTATGTTGCTGCTGACTCATCAGAGACTGTATTTACAGTCATTTATTAGTCATTTGTTCAAGTATTTGAAACATATGTTTGTCCTGAGCAGCGACCACCACAGAAGAAGCAGCACACCATTGTTAAAGATTTGCATCCTGTTTCTTGATATTCAAATCAAAATCAGCTCGCATTGTTACGTGATGACAGATGGCACGCCCCTTCTTTCTTCTTCCTCCTACAGACTCTTGATGAAAGGCCCTGATGTGAAATCAGATATAGTGAGAGTGTGTGTCTGGGTGTGCGTGATGGCCGGACTGATTGTTTTTTCTCACCAGATCACTTTGTTGCTTCCATGGAACTTCACATCCTTGTCTGAGACCGACAGTGGGCGGACGAGTGCTTTCAGCAGCGTGACTGAGCTGCGCCGTAAACACGCGTTTAGGGCTATATTTATTCTTTGCAGGCGCGTAAATCTACGTGTAAATATGCAGGTAGTGCAGTTGCACTGGGGACTGGTGGGGGTGGGGGGGGGCGGCCCTCCAACAATGTGTTGGTAGAGAACAAGCCCGTGTTTAAGGAAGAACTCGATATGTGTATACACACACACACACACACACACACACACAGGTGTGTTTGTAACTAACATACATGGGCCCATCATACTAGCGTGTGCAGGGGTCCGCCCTGACTACATTACGTTACCTTCCTTTGTGTTCTCGTCTGTTTGTGGTTGATTTATCTTTTTAATATGTGTAGAAGGAGAAACCAAGCCAAACCTGAAGCCACAACAGAAGGAGCGCTTGTTTTCTCTAGCTGTGCACAAGTGCGAACACATTTCCTTTAAACATTAAGGGGCCAGGTTTCTATGAAATATTGCATTTCCTGTTACAAGTGTCTGCAGAACAGGTGAACCCCGGTGCAGACACAGACGAGGATAAAAAGATTTTTATTGCAGGGCACGGGGAGGATGGGCTGCAGGACAGAGGGGAAGAGAGTCTGGGGAAGGGGCAGTCAGGGGAAACGGAGAACAGCATGAGAACCGAAGAACAGGCAACGAGAACCAAATACAGTGGTAAATAAATAGTCTGGAAGCAGAGCGAGTGTTTGTATAGATGTGATTACAGAGATGAGATACAGCTGGCGTGGCTCTGCACACACCTGCAGGCCATCACACACACACACACACACACACACACACACACACACACACTTGACACAATGGGATTTCTTGTGCGATGCTCCCGATGTGAGTTCCATCTGCTGATGTTTACATTTCATCTACATCTGATGGGGTTCTTAGAAGTCCTTGAAAGACTCTCTAAATCAAATAACTGCTGACGAAGCACAGCGTAGTTTGGTTTCTTCAGAAGTTTCTAATAATCGAATGGTTTTTCAAGGGAAGGCCAACGATGCAACCTAATAACAACAAACCTCTAATGGTTCGGTGCAGAACAAATGCTTTTTCCACTTCCATTATCAGTTGTTTCCAATGAGAGAGTTTCCTCCCTGTCATCAATGTTTCCACTTGTGGAAGTAGAAGTAAGGAATATCTGAGTACAAAGAGTTGTTCTAATGTCTTTTTTTTTAAATGGAAAACTGCAGCATCACATGCCGACCTTTGCCCTTCCTGAAGCTAATCTTGCTGTCACTTGATATTAGTGATCTTGTGATCTTGTATCACTGAAGAGTGTGACCGTTTGCTCTTATTACCACGTGAACTGACGTGAATCCTCATGTAGTCATTTGTTTAGCAGAGTGATCAAAACTAAATATAGAAAGTCTGACAACCTCCCAAGTTCTCTGTTGAAGTAATCAATCAATCAAAGTGTAGTTATATAGCGCCTTTCAAACTAATCTAATGCCTTTCAAAGTGCTGTACAAGCGCCTGACAATATGTAGGATGTTAAGAATGGATAAAAATAAAATCATGAAATACTACACAGAATAAATAATAAGATGTTAACAAAATAAAACAATACAATGTTGATCCAACCGAATCGGAACAGACATCTAATATAGAAATAATGACAGACACAAGGTGTATCATAGTTCACTGGAGAACTGACATTTCCAAGTCACACTTCAGGAGTCATATTGGACCAGTTTCAGTGCCTCTGGCAACATTTTCATGCCGTAACAGCAAGAAGCAGGTCGGGTTGGGTCTTTAATGAAAAGCACTTCTTCTCATTCTTCCTTTAAGCACCACGGTGCATCGTGCAGAGCGTCGTCTCATCTGTCTGCATTTAAACAGATGAGACAATGTGGGTTTGATTACACAAGAAAACATCACAAACAGGTTCCGGCTTTGAAGAAGAAGTTCAGTATTTTGGGAATATATGCGTGTTTGCTTTCTGTCGGATGTGATCCTTTCTGAATGAAACAGAGTCAAAGTGAAGATTGTTGATGTTACGTGTTTGTCACTGTGATCTTTGGGTCAGGATCTGAAGAATAACTCTCTCAGATTTTCATTAAATACCAATAAGAAATAAAGACTCACATCAAAGGAGAGTTGGCATTGCTTGATGCCATTTGGTCAGAATCAGAGGAACATTATAAAACAGGATCATCTCCATACAATCACACGAATAAGAGAACATCTCATTTACAGCCCAGAGCGGCTTCTTTAGGCTTTGGGCATTCCTACCTTGACACTTGCATGTCATTGTAAATGGAATATTTTGGTGTTGGTTGACTAATGGTCGGACAAAACAAGTAATCTGAAGACGCCACGTTGGGCTCTGCATTGTTTCCAGCCCTACGCTCCAGCCTTTATGTCTACATTCATCGCTGTGAGAAAACAATACATGAAACCCGAGCTTTTAAATGAGCATGGCGCCCACAGTGAGTAACCACTTCCTGTCCGTGTCTCTGCAGAATGCCGAGGACGAGTCGCAGTGGGTCGAAGACCTGCTCAAGCTCCACACGGCCCGAGTCCGAGACGTGGAGATCCTGACGGGCCTGGACCTCTACCGGTCTACCAACCTCACCTACATCAACACCCTGAGCCTCAAAACCTACCTGCACACCTTCGAGAGTGACGACTAGACACACACAGAGAGAGAGACACACACACACACACACACACACACACACACACACAGGATGTAGCCCTTTGTAGAAGTTCTGCATTTTCCTACATTGTCGTTGCACTCCTGAGGAACTGCCCGAGAAGTGCTTGGAAAAGGGAACACACTTAAAAAAATTGAAAAGATTGAAACAAGTAGTAGTTTTGGAAGATTACAACAGGAATATTCAATAATGTCCAACAAAACTGAGAAAGAATAAGCTAGCACAAGAATCTCTCGACAGCTGCCATAAGTACAGTTTCTACAGTGCATCCTCATGCACACATACAGGACCACTGGCCTTTTAGCTCCTTAACTATACTCAGTGTATACTTTGTATTCCTACTGACCACGCATGCTGTAGAATTTAAACATGTTTGCATTTTTGTCTTTTCTTGCTCATAAAAACATCAGTTAGTGGACTTTTGAAACGTGCATGACTTGTATCAGCTGATCACAGTCTCTGTTGTTTTCTGCCAAAGCTAGAATCTCACCGTGATGTAACACAGTTAGGACTGCACTCAAACTGATTCTGATCACGTGCTCATGCTGGATGGAAATAAGTAGAAGCCAACTTGCATCCAAACATCTGAAAGTCTACAGCATGGTTTCCAAAAAACGTCAGCAGCAATGTAAAGTATTTCTAGTTAATGGTCTGAAACGTGCCCAACTGCTGGTATGGTTCTGCAAAGGAATAGTTTGACTTTTTAACACGTTTGACACTTATTCTTGCTGAGAGTTGGATGAGCAGATTGATACCACAGGCATGTCAGCAGCTAGTTAGCTTAGCTTAGCATAAAGACTGGAAACAGGGGGAAACAGCTAGCTTGGTTCTGTCTAAAGGGAACAAAATCCACCTACCAGCACCTCTAAATCTCACTAAATAACACGCAATATCTTGATTGTTTAAGTGAATTTCCCAAAATGTCAAACTAGTCCTTTAAAGACGGCATACAGTATACTTCTAGACATGTAGCAGATACTCATATAAAGACACATGTGTACACCAGGGTCAGAAACTAAAATGTTCACATCCTTCAGACTACTAATGATGGTTTCCACACAAATATATGACTATTGTCCTTTGTGGGTTACCACAGGTGCTCACTGTATGACTGAGAAAATAAAACAGTTCTGTGTTTGACGTAACAATATTACTGATGTGGCTTTGTGGCTTGGATTTTGACAATGCATTTAGTCACAGAGTAACTGATTACAAACATCTGCGTCATTTACACGTAAAGATGGGACAGCTCCTTCCTGTTTTCATGACCTGCTGGCAGTTCCCAGCAGACACCTGGAAATGGTACAAGTGGAAGTTGTACCTGCCAACATACAAGTTTAATGAAGGGACAGATGAATATTGTTACAGATAAATAACAAGATAAAAAAAATAGCTTTTCATTTCTGACTCGGGTGCACACATGAAGATATCCGTACACATTAAACACAGTTTTACTTTCTCCTCCTCCCTCTGTCTCAGCTGATCATCTGGGTGTATATTTTTATACAATATTTAGTTATATTTACCACGCAGTTAGTTATATAGTTATATTTATTACGCAGCAGCATACGAATAACAACACCTGGTGTCACAGGATGAATCCAGTGTAGAAGATCTGTCCCTGTTTACTGCATCACCAGACTGATGCTGCCTCAAAGGGAAAGTCTTTATTTTCATGTTTTTGGGACGATAAGAGGGAGGTTTGCAACATCCGTCCTGGAGGACAGCTTTTAAAAAAATGCAATGTCTTTACATCACATCAACCATTCACAGGGAAACTGATGGTTAACATTCCTACAATGTCTAATGTCTTTGCACATCTGCATACATTTGTGTGTCTTTGTAAATTGACAGCTGACAAATAGAAGAACCAGCCTGTAAAACTAAAGATTTCCCTTTAATTCAGCATCAGTAGCCCAACAACACTGGTCTCATTTTCATCTCACGTCACCTCGTCTCCGGACTCCACTTCCTGCGTTCACACAGATTAAATGATCAGTTAACATAGCTAGCTTTCAAGGTAATCAGTAGAAGGAGAGTTAAAGAAATAATCAATTAAAAAACGTATCTTGCCAAACTGTAGATGAAGCCACGTGTATTCCCGTAGTCTTTCAAATAAAAGCTGTAGAGAATTGAAAAACTGACTTCTTCTTCTTTTACTGAAGAATTTCTGCTCCTGCAACCAAACTGTGGCTGCAGGGAGGTTTGACTGGCTGCTAACGGTCAATTCACTTCAAACAATTAATCAGCAGGTGCATGTGTGATCTGCAGAGTTCCTCAGCTCCGTGTTGAAAACAACAAGGAGGATCTAATTACCAGTGATGTGTTTTCATGTCTGTAATTCGTGTGTGTAATATTTATACAATGAACTCTAAAAAGCAGAGTTTAAGACAGTCAATAACAAATTTACACGGAGAATTGTCTTTGCAGCTGTAAAAAATTACTTTCCATCAACATTTTCAAGCAGATAAGCAACTCAGCTCCCAGCTTTGCCTGAGCCTCATGTCCTTTTATTCTGTGCCACGAGTGAACGCAACGTTTTGTGGAAAATCCACCTTTGTGTACAACATGCGTGGTGAAATCAGACCCTTTATCTAATCAACCTCCCTATGACGTCGTTGTCTCCATGAATGGAAAAACACAGATGGGCAAAAGTAGAATGTAGAATGAATGAGCCAAATGTAATCACTTCCCACAAACCCGTATTTAGCATGACCTCATACCAAGCCGCCATCTAACATGGCTTCCAGCGCACGACTTCCATGTTGTGTTTATGCTGAGGTATTTGTTTTTCCAGGACGGCCTGCTCACACTCACACAGACAGACACACCCGTTTACCTCTGGATACAACCACATGTGTTGAGCACTTACATGTCGCTGCTCGGATCGGATTCAAGACCCTGGTACTGGCCTTCCAAGCGGTGAACCAATCGGTCTGCCTCACAGAACCGCCTGGTGGTTCGATCTCTCAGGGCTCACACTCACACTCAAGACTGTTCTCCTGTCTGGCTCCCCAGAGGTGGAACCATCTCCCCACATCCATCAGAGAAACAACCTGTCGACCACTTTCAAGAAAAGACTAAAGACTCATTTGTTCCGGGAATACAACAGCACTTAAAAGATGTTCCTTTCTACATATTTCTACAAGTATAGCATATTGTACGTTATTATAGTGGAATTATATTGAATGTATTGCATTTGATAATGTACAGATAGAATCTGGTTCTATGCACTTTATGTAAAGCTCTCTTTGGAAATGCTTTGGATAAAAGCGTCTGCTAACTGCCTAAATGTAAATGTAAACATCACATGCATTCTTTGCTTGTTTTTCAAATTAAAACTCCCTCTTGAGTTTGTGTTGACACAGATACAGTGTGATACAAAGGACGTACAAAATGTTGACCATACAAATGTTTGACAATGACAGATTAATGACTGATGTAGTTCACCAACATGATGTGAGGGATCTACTGCATCAAGTCTTTGTTCTTAATGAACTAAACTCAAAACAAGTGGGGAAAATGCAGGATGGTTTAAGGCTATATGAGAATATAAAACAAACACTTGCTATGCTGACCATGCACTGTACAAAACGGTGGAGGTATTACAAAAGACGTTTGACATACCAAGTATTTTGCCATCATCAGTGGTGACTGTGATACCAACAGGAGCCAAGATCTCCTTGTCCTTGCCCCTCTCTCCTTTCAGTGCTCGGACACTGTCGAAGATAAAGATTCACACACCAAATACAACAATTTTACAACATATTTGAGGACCTCTGACAAACAATCAACTGATGTCAATGATTGGAGAATGACAACCAATAATGGAGGAAACTTAAGGTTGTTTTTGTAAAACCAAACCTGCTGTTGGCTCCTGCTTCGCCTACAAAACGTTTCTGGGGGTACTTGTCCTTGATCCTCTTTAAGGTCATGTCCTTTGTAGCCACCACCCAAACATCTCCCCCGTTCCCTCCCTGTCCCCCGAGACGGGGTAAACCCATGCCCCCACCACCTCCACGGACATACAGGCGGAGGTTGTCCACAAAGTTTCCATACTGCAGGAGGCAGGAAAGAGACATTATGAAGACATTACTGTGATAAGATTCAAAATGTATCTCATGGGACATAAGGACTACTAATAATAAACAGGAGAGTCAAGTCAGGAGCTGCCTCACTTACTCTACAGGTAACCTAAACTAATAAAATGTTTTAATGTATTAAACATTTATTTATAATGGGCAGCAAGGTGAGAAAGAGAAGACTGCGCGAAATAGACAGGATGAGATGTGTCCTTGTTTTTTATATCCATCCATCCATAAAGAAAGATAGATTGGTTTTACTTATATTTTGAAAGCACAGGAAAAAAGCAAGTAAGTGGACCATGAGTCGGGATTGTTTTGTCAAACTATTTCCAAGGCAAACAACGACTTTTAATATGTCCTTGTTGTCAACATATTTTGCGCATTTAAAATCACATAAAGCTGTAAACACATCGTTAAACTATCGTGCACTTATTCAACATTAACGCTAGTTTGTTTGTGAGAAAGCTGCTTATACTGCTGTCACAGATGGCTAGCATCGTTAAAAGATTATACTATTAAGAAGTTGGTCATTGTCTGTTTTGACAGTAGTTACCCTGTCGCACAGCTAGCTAGCAGTTAGCTTGACAGACAATGTCACCACTACAGACAGCCACTGTTTTTAAATTAAATTGTTTTGATGAGATAGAAATTGGGTGTGCTACAGTCCGTACCTTCCGGAAGCAGATTCTACTGAACTGGACCATCTTCAGTGGCGTTGAGTGCCACTTTTTGTGCTGTTGGCTGAGCTAGCGGATACTTGACATGTGTTTGTATGACGAATCGGAAGCGGGGGTTTCCTCTCAGCTCATTGGATCATGGAAAAAGAGGCGGGACTCCCCAGGGCTGAGTGACAGCTGCTGGGACCCAGTCCAAAACTTGGTGCTGATTTGTTTTTGGCATATAAATAAAGAATTAGACCAACACATGGGGTTGTCAGTTCATGAATACTTATAATGTTTAAACCAATATAAACTGCACATTCCATTTACTTAATATATTACAAATATGACGTATAAGTTGTACATATTAGCTGCTCTATAAGAACAAAAGTGTCAGTTGTGACATATTAAAATGGACTAAAGGTAGGTCATTTTCTCAGGTGGAAATTTTCTCTGAATTACTTTGTGCTTTCCTCCTTATACATTCCAGTTAGTTAGTTAGGAACTTAATAGTCCACAATGTGGAAAAAGATTTTCACCATACTGTATGGGAAACAACACAAAATAAATGAATGAGCCCAGACATTGGGACACAGCATCAACAGCATGATATTTAGAGTTCAAAAGACAGAGAGTGACTGGATGAAATATTAAATTTGTAAGGCATTAAGTTCCCCTTTGGGGATAAATGCAACATTTTAAATAGGTCCTTCAGTTCAAGTTAGACAAGCTGTTAACTCAACTATTAAACTTTATTTTACATAATTTCATACTTTCTATTCACCTCTGAATCTTAGCACTGTGAGAACTTTTTGTCTTTTGTCCATCTTTTTCCTTATTAGTATTTGGCATCTACAAATGTACTGTATGATCATTGTCTTTTAAAGTTTATAAATTAACAAATAATGCCACTGCCAAACACAAGAAACATCACTGACATTAATATATTGGATTGCATTACATTGTAGGCTGAGGCACTCAGCGTCTCAGTGTCATTTTGTCCACTCACTGTGTTAATTAAAAATTTAAGTAATTAAGTTGGTTTAAGACAAAAAATATATTTTAAAGAATTCTGGTGACCCCCTGACCTCTCATCCAAACATTCTCCTTTACCAATGCTATGCTACATGAAAAGGTAGCGCCACCATCAAGGCAAAATCTTATACAACAGAAATCTATGACGTTTAGTGAGCACATTATTGTTTCACCATAAATGCATCATTACCTTCTGCATGCTGGTCCTCCACCACATGCTTAAGGTGCCCTTTTTATTCATTTTCACTCTTTCCCCTCATAGATTCTGAGGCCGCCACTGTTTTTGTTGACGATGCACCCTTTCCCATTTGGATAGCCATTTCTCTAGCGCCACCCCAAGGTCATTTATCCTCACTACCACAGGCATCCGAGAACAGCAAAGTCACTAATATGTTGTTAATGCTGTCCAACACTTTTATATTATCGGGGGCTCATATTATCTGTTTGTTTCTATAATGGCCATAAACAACATAGGACAGCATTGGGCAGTCCTGATCGTTACCAGCTCTCCCACTCAGTGAGCAGCAGAGTGTCGGCGGCGCTGTGAGGATGCTGAGAGAGATGTTCTCATCTTCCGGCTCTCTTCTTTCTCTGTGCGCTCACGCCTGCCGGTGCATAGTGAGATGCGCATGTGACGACAAAAGCAAACGCAGGGCCCGGTGTTTCTCTCTCTCTCTCTCTTTCTTTCTTTCTCTCTCTCTCTCTCTCACACACACACACACTGCCATCGAGACACAGAGAAGATCTACCTCTTCGGGCGACATTTACAGGCTGATCAGACCTGAATAAACCAGGTCTGCTCGGATTTAACAGCACGGGTGTAAGTGTGTGTGTGTGTGTGTGTGTGTGTGATGACGAGAGAGAGGTTGGCTTATTATCTCATGCAGGAGCCCGGACAGTTGGATAGGTCCTCCCACTGATGTCTGCCTATTTATAGGGTTAGAAACACTGCCGTGGGTCGTGATAACAGGACGCGACTGGGAGATAGAGAGATACATCACAACGCGGTAAGAGATCCTGTTCTTGGCCGAGTGTTGCGGATGCCCGTGAGTGTGTGTTTGACCTAAATTATGCAATGATGCTGACATAGACGCTGTCGCATGTGCTCCTCGTGCCTTATTGGACGCAGGCTGCAAGGACCGCTGCTCAGGAGTCAGGAGTGTATAGTGGGAGGTTTGAGCCTGTGGGTCCATGAGGATGGTGTGTATGTTGGAGAAACAGACTGCTGCATCATTCTTCAGTTCCTCCAGTAGCTTGTGCTGCAGCAACATCCACATATGTGTACAATCTAGTGCTTAATTAAAGTTAACCTAACTGTACCTATTCTGAAGTGACCTCAACGCCGCTCTGTGCAGATTTGCCCAAGTTGCATAAACGAGGCTGTAGTAGGCCTGAGAAAACCAAACGCACCTTTTAAACAGAGCTTGTACTATAAGTCAGAAAAAAGAGGAATACTGATTGTAATGCAGAAATATGTTCAAGCATGGTTTCCATTTAAATAATAGGATTTTGTCATTCCATTGACACCACCTAGTGTTAAAAGTTTAACATTAAGCTTCATTTGTTTTCCATATATAGCTTACAATACTCAGTACACTATGTTCTAGAAAAGTATGGTCAGTTCACTCCACACATGTGGCAAAACGTGCACATGTAGGTATATCAAAGGGCAAGAAGACAGTGCAAAAGTCATCTATCAACTACAATAAAGTCAACATTTCTATAAATATCACATTGGCTGTGGATGTATTGTTCTTTACTCTCAAGGTTTCTCTGAAATTTGAACTGGTACTAAATGGAGTTTAATTAAATATCAGAGATACAGCAAATAAATCATACAGACTTATGCTCAGGATTTACGCTTGCATTTGTCACCATAATCCCCAAAATATAAAATTGTATTGTGAAACAGGTGGAAACAGAAAATGATGCAACAACAGTGACTGATGTACTGACTAATTATCCTTCTCAGACTGATAGATGAGAGCTGGAAGACAAAGTTGACATGTTCAGGGGACTGAATAACAACCTAATCATTCCAAACAGACACTACATACTGCAGTGTGATTAGATAATATTGTTCCATTTGCTGATTAAGACATGAGATGCATTTGAAAGCTAAAACAAAATGCTTGTAATTGGAGCTTTAAATTGACATTTTTTGGTCATGAATACTGTTCCCAAGGTCTAGGCTGAACTTCCTCACTGAACAACATACTTCTGTTTTGTCAACCATATGGGGAGAGTTTTGTTACAAATAACATTATAATCTTAAATTACAATAAAGTCTTGTGAAATTAACTTACACATTTTGGTGTGCACTGATCTATGGGTGTGCAAAGTGAAAATTTGCACACCTTATAAATACAAACAACTTATAAATATAAACACTGTGGGGTTTGTCAAATTGACCAGCCCAGCTTGCCAACTGGGGGGACAACATTCTCCAAACAGGGCAGGCAATGTGTGGAATCCCAGTGCTTTCACTGAAAAGGGTAAACAAGCCAACCAACCACTGTGGTTGGCCTACAGACACAGGTCAGACAGGGAGAGGGAGGGAGGGAGAGAGGGGTGCACGTGAAACGAAGCGGACTGTATTGGCAGCAGCGAGACATGGGTGTTTTACGGGAAGTGAGCCAGAGTTTTCGGATGTAAGACAAAGGTGGTGTGGGCAATGTTGTGGTTAGTATGAAACTGGGGCAAGTGGGCACTGTTTGCTGTGGCTGGTGGGTAATGTTTTGGCGGGAGTGACTGTGAGTGTGTGTGTGGTGGTGGTGGTGGCAGTGGATGGGGGTATGAGAGGGGGGTATGCTGGGGGGTATGAGAGGAGGAGGTGCTCTGATGGTTTGGTCTGTCAGCATGCCAGGACCACATTCTCACCCTGCTGCTGTTGAAAAAGGCGGTAAAGACATAAACAGGCCCAGTGGGATTAGGGCCCACTCGGAGGAGTGATCAGGGGGGATTTGCTGCCCGGCGGGCACACAATGGCACTGTCGCGTAACACACAAACACACACTCCTCATGCTCAACGGCAACGTTTCACAACAGACCCAAGCCTACATAAATCTGATTAGAACTCCCTTTTGTTTGGGAAGCGGCACCGGGGGTTAACAGAGGCTTGCCTCGCCGCAGGCCATGTGTGATAGGACAGGGGGTGTGTAGACGTTGGCGGGACGGCAAAGAGAAAAGCTGGGGTCACGTTGTGTTGTGGCGAGGTGTTTCCACGTGTCCGAAGCCCCAGACAGACAGGGAGGGTCATGGCTGTGTGTGGATGTACAATAACAGGATGAATAAAGGTTTTTTTCCCCGTTCTGTGTGTGTGTGAGTCAGCTGATGATGGTGGATGGAGACAGGATCTAAGCTAACATGAGACAACAACAACATTGGCAGACACAAAAACAGCAAGCCGGTTTGAACCTGTTCAAATAATCAGACCCAGAAACACGGAAGCAGTAGGGGAGACAAGGCTCAAATTGGCCTCTGCTTGCTTTCAGTTGAATATCAAATGGACAGCTACAGAAATGTCTGTAACTTTCTGCACATTTCTATCATTCCTCCTCAGTGCCGGCTCTGGCCCAGGCTGCTGCAATGCCTCTTTTGGAAGAGACCACTCAGCCACAAGAGCACCCACCCACTGTCCCTGTGGTCATCATAGGTAAAAAGTTTGCCCTCAATCTCCTGACCTTTATTGGTTTCACACTGATACTCCAATTCGGGCCTAATCCTGAACACATTTTAAAATCAATTTATACTTGTATGATGTAGTACTGTGTCCTCTTTGTGATGCTAATCCACCATTTCCCAAACCTGGGTCTGTTTTTAGGCAACGGACCATCAGGTATTTGTCTGTCCTACCTGCTGAGTGGCTACAAGCCCTACCTAGATACAGCAACTGTCCACCCAGACCCGATACTCTACAGGAAACTGCAAGAGACCAAGCACCTACCCATCACCGAACAGGTAAAAACACCTACAAATTCCTTTCATATGTACACATGATCACAGTTTCTCAGGTGTGCAATGATAGAGAGTTCATTTTGCAGGATCTGGAATATTTGAGTGAAGGTCTCGAGGGGAGGTCACGAAACCCTGTGGCTGTGCTTTTTGACACACTACTGCACCCTAATGCTGACTTTGGCTACGAGTTGCCCCCCGTCCTTCAGTGGAGGAGGGATAAGCAGCAACACATCCCACATCTGGTGCTGGGGAGGGCAACACCTGGAGGTGCTTGGCATGTAAGCTACAAGGTTTAGTCTGCCACACCCTCGTAATGATTC
Source organism: Nannoperca obscura (assembly GCA_036024295.1). Lineage (NCBI taxonomy): Eukaryota > Metazoa > Chordata > Actinopteri > Centrarchiformes > Percichthyidae > Nannoperca > Nannoperca obscura. The sequence continues at coordinate 5,096 of JAVQJL010100110.1, read as the reverse complement.
ACATCTTCAGTCACACGTTATGTTTTTGTCCGTCTCTGACATTGCGTTTTCTTCTACCCTTCTCTTCTTTCCTCAGGCAATGGAAGGCTCAATGCTGACTATAAGTCTTGGCATCTGGATGGAGCTTCCCGGGGTTAATTACAGAGACCTGACCAATGGGAAACGCAGGTACTGAGAAAGGACACCAAATACATGGCTCAAGTCTTAGTTTAATTCGGTACTACCTCTCATGACCTACCTCATTGTCTCTCTCTTCTCTCTAGAGATGTAACCAGTGACAGAGCCACCCCAGAGGAGATCTCATCATATTACCGTAACTATGTGAAACTAAAGGGCCTCCAAAAGAATTTTGTTGACAACACCTATGTGACCTCTGTCCAGAAACTCTGCCGGGGGCACGAGGGGGAAGGTCTGGAAAATGGGCACACTGATCAAGGAGATGGAGGGGTGGGAGATGGTGGCAATGAATGCTTTGAGGTAAATGGAGTCGAGTGTCTAAACAATGGAGGAGGGGGGGCTCTCTGGGAAGTAAGGGGATACCAGCAGGTGCAGAACAACACTCATGTCCCCTTCTCTCTGTTTGCTGAGAATGTAGTTCTGGCCACCGGTGCTTCAGATTCGCCGGTTCGATTAGGTGTAGAGGGGGAGGACCTACCATTTGTATTCCACAGCATTTCAGACCTGGGTTTGGCCATAAGCCGGAGAAAACTGGATATGAACTCTGATCCGGTTTTAATCGTAGGTGCCGGTTTAAGTGCTGCAGATGCAGTTCTGTGCGCTTGCAGCAGCAACATTAGAGTGCTCCATGTCTTTCGTAAGAACGTAGACGACCCAGACCTCATCTTCAAACAGCTGCCCAAGACCCTGTACCCAGAGTACCACAAAGTCTACAACATGATGTGCTCTCAGACCTTCACAAATGTAGCTCCTTCCTCTGTTTCAAACAGACCCCAGGCAGTTAGTATTGCCTCATCAGTATGTGCCAAGATGTGCCCAAAGCCTCAGCTTGCCACAGGTAACATGGCTGGCAATGCCAGTGTCAGCCTGTTTCCTGACTACACCAGTTTCCCTGAACACTGCGTGGTGTCCTTCCAGTCTGACATGAAGTGTTTGCTGCAGGGGAACAACTCCCTCAAGGCATTCAAGATCTCCATGGCCCTAGTGCTGATCGGGACCAACCCGAACTTGTTTTTCTTGAAGGGGCAGGGCCAGTACCTGGCTCAGGATCCAACGAAACCCATCTCCTGCAGACAGAACCCCATGGACATCAACCCCTACACTTTTGAGTGTACCAAGGAGCCAGGTCTGTTTGCCATGGGCCCGCTTGTGGGAGACAACTTTGTTCGCTTTTTGAAGGGTGGCGCTTTAGGCATAGCCTCCTGTCTGCTGAAGAGACTCAAGAAGAAAGGGAAGCTCATCAGCAACGGAGGGAATAACTTGATTTGAAAACATAATGGAAAGAAGAGCAGTACATGTTGGTTATAAATTTCAAGCACTCTTACCAACTGATATAATATGTTTTAACCATTAATGCAGTGTTTTCTCATCTCATCAAAGCTAAGGCATTTTTTACTTCCTGAGACCAAAAAGACAATGGATGTACACAATAGTTTCTAAAGAAACAAAAGACAGCTTTCAAGAGTCTTGTCGGACTTCATAAGAAGTCTTCATAAGAAGTCCAAGCTACCATGTGCCAATGTTTTCGGCTCAATCTGTAACCTCACAACTGAATGGGACCTTATTTTCATCAGGGTTATTTATTCGTTCACCATGTGTCTTTCAATCCATTTACTAACAACACTGAAATTGCTGTAATATCACACTTTTAAGTCTTATTCAAGCCTTTAGGAGAGGCCACTAGGCCCATTCTCCATGCAACTTATAGCTATGGTTGTGTAAGTGAGGGACACTCGCAGAGCAATCTGTTGTCCCACTTACAAAGTTACGATCATCTGAACTCTAAGTAATACAAACTGGAGTGGTGAGTGTTTGCAACAGTGGATGCACACAAGTTCATGTATAAGCAACTCTAATGTTCCTGATTATTCTGAGCCTACCATTTTCTGCTTTCATTTTTTAATTCAGGAGGAGTCTTTGTTTAACTGCTATTGTAGGTAGTTGGAGTCATTTACTTAAAAAAAATTAGAACGGTCTAATAAAACCAACCTGTGTCTGTGGTTTTAGTGCCACTGAAAGGCTTTCTATGCAAATATCTTCACTTCTGAATGTATTCTTAGACAGCCATTGCTAGTTTTTAATTTAAAATTTGGATTCAAGTATCTTGGCAAAAGATCTTGTCATTAAAGGATAATGCTGGTGTTTGATATTTATTTGAATTTGTTTTATTTTTATACAGTATGGACATCTTCAGTTAGGTATGCCTTTCAATCGGTTTTTATTTTTGTTTAGATTTAAATTGGGTTTGATTTTCCAGAATACTTCTGCCATTCAATTTTAACTTCTTCTTGTAAAATTAACCTATGCTTTGTGGTAAAATAGTAAAATTTATAAAAAATTAAATTAAACAAAAAACACCAGTATGGTCCTTTAACTTAATAATTTGCAATTATATCATGACAAAAATATTGTGAAAAAGTAATACAATTCTTGCCTTCATAATCTATTTATCTAGATGCCACAATTACAACACTTTCCTGTCATTTTTGGCCAGTCAGTGCCAGCAAATCTGAATCTAAACCCATACAGATACATGTGGAGAGTAGGGGCTTTGAAAGAAACACACAAAAAGCACACTCACACCCATTTTTACAATCATACCATCCAAATAATTTATTTGTATATTTTTAGCAAAACAAATCTTAGCATCCTCTTCGTATTTTTATAATCACTTTATGGCATTTTTAACATGTTGTGGCTACCCTTATGAAGGCTAACATCTAAGCTACAACTTGGAACTATTCAATTAAATTGCACAACTTTGTTTACTTATTACACAGCAATTGCCAAGTCAGACCTCTCCTGCAACAAATTCTAGACAAATTGAAATGAGCGTTTTTGCTTTTCTTATTGCCCAACCTTAGATGTGTGTATATAATTTTTCCCCTCATTTTTTAATACAGCTTCGCAATAAACAGACAATATTGTTTTTTTAAATGCCAAATAACAGTTTAGACAGGTTGTGAGCAATGAAAGCAGCAATCTATTCTTCATTTCCGCTTTATTTTCCTACCTTCAGTCATTTTAACAGTCTGCAAGAGTGTGATTCCATTTGCATAAGTTTTCTGTTTGCCGCTCACGTACAGCTCATGGTTTGTTTATTGTGATGTGACACTTTAATCTCTGTGTAAAGATTTTTTTTTTCTTCTGGCCCCTTCAATACAATGTGGTAGTCAGAGTCAGTGTTAGGGGTTATTACTAAATAACGCGTTACTGTAGTCACATTACTTTTTCCACTAACAAAGTAGTTTAAAACATTGCTGTATAAGTTTTGGTAATCATATAACAGTAGTGAAAATGTTGTTACTTGTGTTATATATTGAATTTCAGCTGAATTATGCCTTGATGCTTTTTTTCACTGACTTCTGAGTATTTTTCTGATATAGATATTAAATATATGCATGCAGGCATGAAGCATTGCCTAGCAGCAGCTGCTATGAGCAGAAGACAGAAAAGTGCTATGAGGACAGACGTGGGGAAAGTGTTAAGCCAGTACATTTAAGGACTGTAGAGGAGACTCAAGGCCATTGTTAATGGAGATAACTCTTTTATAAATGTTTTATTTACTTAAAGGAAAATAAAAATATGATCCTGGTAGGACACAGCTGTCCACCGCTGTCAGCTCCAAGCGCAATCTGCTAGCTCAATAAAGCATTGTCAGGTTTACTGTGTGTCCATCCATATACTTTACATTTAAATATAGGTTTGTATGGATTTTAGAAAGCAACTCACTAGCAGTAGTTGCAGTAGAAGAAATTAGCTTTTATCACAAAGTAATAAAATAAAAATGTCTTCTTGCAATACAGGAAAGAAACTGTGTTTAAAGACCAGTTGCCTTCTTCCTTTTGGCACTCTGATGCCAATTAAAATAACTTTTATTACTGCACAATTAATGCTGATTGCTGAGTCAACTCTCTGCTCTCTGCGGGTGGGGCTCTATCTGCACAGAAGGGCCCATGTTGTTTTAGCATGACGACTACTTATCTGAACAGTTCTGAACAGTGCCTGTAGGGGTGGCTCATCGGGGATCGTTTAAGAAAAGGCAACTTGAATCCCTCTCAAGTAAACGAGGGAACACATTTGGTTTTAACTTCAAAACGAAGGAATAGCTGCTTTCAGCATGTAGAGTTCTAATGCTCTCTTGTACAATTGAAGACTTTTTAATGTTTTGTATGCCGCATTTTTTATTATTATTGACAAATAAAAACATTGAGAAAAATCTCTAAACATGAGACTGTTTTGTTACATTGCTTGCCGTCAGTGGATTAATTAGTGGCGAGTATGAAAACACTTAGACAGAACAGGAAGATCAGCAAAAAAACATTGAGAAACATTTCTAATCATTTTAGCTGTTATGAACCAGTCAACTCTGACATTATACCTGAAAAACCGATAGAGTTATCTTTCAAATGATTTCTGTGGTCCTTTCTGGAGTTTTCCTGTGCTTTTGAAATGAATTCCCTCCATAGGATGTCAAAATGAAGGCATTTCATCTTCTCTTGGTTAGTTTGGTGGGGTTGTACCTAAAGACACACAAACCAAATAAAGATTTTATCTCATAGGTCTGCCCATGCCAGGATGGGCTTTTAACATTCCTCATGGATCATTCCTCAATGTCCTTAGAGGCATTTTGAACAAACAATAAAAACAGCCTAAATTAACCGCTGTAAAACATGGATGGTGTTTGAACAGCTTAAAGCAAACAGGCTTCCTATAAACCACGTCTGGAAACTTCGTTTAGACCTATCAAAAAAATACTGGATTGTTTTCCTAGCAGCAGAGTCTGTTCCCCAGCTACGCATGGCTGACTGAGCATGACTCAGTGATCAAACAGCTCAGTCTTGACACACACACACACACACACACACACACACACACACACACACACACACACACACACACACACACACACACACACA
>JAVQJL010100107.1:0-41512 GCA_036024295.1 Nannoperca obscura | reverse complement strand
AGTAATAACAATCCCTTAAATGTTAATATACGTAAAAATCTATTCAGAATAAGAATAAAATAATAACTAGCGCAGAAATAATAACAACACTTCTGCAACAGTCCCAGATGACATTTGTTCCTAGTAAAGGTTTCTAGTATCTACAGAAACGGGTCCAGTAAGCTGCCCTGCTCCTGTATTTGTCCTGCAGCCGCCCGTGAACAGGCCATCATCACTCGTGGACTCGAGTCTTTCTCTGCAGTCTCCTGCATCCGTTTCAGACCGTACCAGAACGGGGATCACGAGTGGCTGAGCATCGAGTCCAGGGAAGGGTAAGGCAACTTTTTAGGTTTTTACTCCAACTATTTACACCTTCACACATAATCTAATGGATACTTGTTACATTGCTGTTCTGCACAGATTGAAGACCTTCCCTGTACACTGGTGATGTGTTGTGTGAGTGCTCCATGTTTGTGTTTACCAGCTGCTACTCCTACGTGGGCCGTCAGGGCGGGGCTCAGACTGTGTCTCTGAACCGTCAGGGCTGCCTGTACCACAGCACCGTCCAGCACGAGCTGCTCCACGCCCTCGGCTTCAACCACGAACAGACCCGCTCCGACAGGGACAACCACATCAGGGTGCACTGGGAAAACATCGTAGATGGTTCGAGGGTTTCACCATCTGTCACATGACTTGTTTTTAGTAGAAACCCTCTGTGTTCTGGCTGTCTGGTTCAGCAGAAGTCAAGTGAAAACTTGCGGACTGACAGGAAATGAATAGGTGAACTAAGAAGAAGCCAGGAGGCAGGATGAGCAAACAGCTACCACTTTGATAGGCAGAGGCGCCTGTCAATCAAACAAACACATGAACTACACATAATTCTTTATAAACCTGAATTTCTTCTTAACTGGATACTAATTCTCGTAAAGTTGGAGTAGTTTTCCATTATGTTTTCCACAGTTAAAAGGGTCCAAATCAACGCAGATGTTGAGCCTCATTAGGATTGGTGTTAAGTCACTCTTAAAGTTCTGTTTGTGTTTTTGAGAGTCACCATCTAGTGGCCATTCATATGATTTGAGTCCTGGCTTCATTACTCAGCTGTGGTCTGTATGAAGCGTGTGAGCTGATTATTATTATTAATAATATATCATTACACTTGTTTGCACAGCTCATGTTGGAAATTCACATCTTCTCACTTCATTTTAAATGAGTGTGTGATTCCTCTCATCTCTGCAGGTATGGCGTACAACTTCGACAAGATTAACACTCTGAACCAGGGAACTCCTTATGACTACAACTCTGTCATGCAATATGAGAGGTATGGGTTTCTGTTTCACCTCCCTTATAACTCTGTAGACACATTCGTAATCAGTGTTTCTGACTGTTATCACATAAATGATGCTCCTACGGGAGCTACAGCTGCTAGCAGGCCCAACCGGGGGCTCAGATGATTCAGAGCTCACTGGTTAACTTCAGGTTCACTGGCCCGTACAAGAGGCTGTTCATCAGTAAACCAACTTGAATCTGCCTTTAACATCAAAGACGTAAAATCAGCAGAAGTGTCGTCAACCACCTTCTTCCCTGTGGTACCTGCGATCCTTCAGGTACGCCTTCTCCAAGAACAACCTTCCCACTATGGAGCCCATTCCCAACAGCAACGTGCCCTTCGGCCAGGCCACCCAGATGAGCAAGAATGACATTGACAGGCTGAACAGGCTGTACAAGTGCTGTAAGTATACAAGGACACACACAGCCAGTCAGTAACTGAGCCTGTACAGTATAAAAAGACTTTATACACAATACTGTGGTGTTCACATGGACACCGAAGAGTTCTTGCTTGCTGTAACGATCCCTCCTGTCCACACCAGCCCTGATCACTGTTATTGTTCTGTGCAAAAATATGCTAAACCACCACCAACTGCACGTCTCTATTAGGCCTTTTTGTCTTGAACATGTGGATGTAGCTCCTTGTAGTCTGATCTGATGTTACCTCACCTCTTTTCTGGAACACGTAAACTTCGGTTCCCCTCAAATAAGTTGTGAATCTGCATATAAAAAGATAAATTATGAGTTTAGTTGTGCAACACAATGTCGTGTAATGACAAAAAAACAAACCTTAATAAACTTTGGAAGACATTTTTGCAATAATCGAGAACTTCCATTGGAAACACATAAAGAGGAGACTTCTCCTCAGCCAATCAGGACCGGAGGGATGATCAGAGCCAGAAACAATCTTTCACCGCACACGAGCATGAGTATCAAGACAGACTTGATCCTTTATTGTGAAATATTCAACACTGTGAGCATCTGTCAGTCTCACTCCTGCACTGTCCCTGTAAAAGGTTAATACTAATATGTCTCTCTGCAGAGACTGCCTGTGACCTTTGACCTGCCGCCCTGATGACATCACAGCATGCCGATGACGGAGAGGAGGGCGTCGGGTTGTTCTGTAACAATAAACCTGCAAACATTAAAAGCATTGACAGCTGATTGCTGTCTGATTAAAAGCAGTATAGTCCCTTCATTATTATATATTCCACACTTTGTAGATTCTGGAGATGATAACGAGACATTCGATTTCAAACAGCATCTCATTTTATTTTCACATCATATAAAAAATCAATCACTTGTGCAAATAGTTTGACGGCTTTGATCAGAAAATAGAATCTTTCAGGAAAAGCTTTTTTCATTTTCTGGCATAATGTTAGACAAGAAGATCGATACTGTTCCTTTAAATGATTTTATGCTCTATATTCACACGTCACATGTCCAGAACAAACACAGAAGTCCAGTCTTTTTATATTGGATCCCTGATCTCGCTCCTGTCACAACAGCAGGAAAGTGAAAAGCACCACCTGCCGTCTAATAATTACAGTGTATAAACGTTAAAGGCCACACAAAGATGCAAGTTGCATTGTGATATAATGCACAAAGTGTTTACTGGTAACTTGTGTTGTTGCTGGCGTGTCTGTGAATGTGTCCACCACCACCTCTTGCAGGAGTCTCCATTTCAGTTGCATTATCATGATTTGATCAATCAGAAAGTCCCCCAGACTCATTTCATTGCTTTGATCTTCAGATAAAAACGTGTGTTCGCTCTCATGTTTCATGGCATTCAGGAAGTCTTATTCACCTTGATAAATATTACTTTTTGCATAATCTCATTTATTTGCGTGCAACTTTCTTTAACATTGATTTCTTTAAATTCATCCCCAAAGTGAATCTCTTAGTGATGTGATGTGTCCTTTGAGATCAGGGCTGCAAGGCTGTCCTCCACATTATCAGCAGTCAGGTTTAGCTGGCAGGCCCTCAGGGCTTGGATCAGCTCCTCTGCTCGGGCCTCGGCTCCTCGACTCTTCCTCCACTCCTTCAGCAGCTCCAGCGTCGTCTCCTCCAGGTCTGTGGGATGCTTCTTGGAGATGGAGTCCAGCTTCACCTCCTTAAAACCCAGTTTGCGGCCCAGTTTACGCCAACTTTTTCCCACATTCTCTGTGATCACCTCTGTGGCAGCGTCGAGTTTGTCTGAGGGGGGAGGAGGACGGGGAGCAGACATGGAGGGTTTAGAGAAAAAACTATTAACTTCAAAACAAAGCATCTTTAAGCAAAATAAGAAAGGCAAAAAAGAGCTGCTGTGTTGATTTGTACACTCAGTAAAGGCTGAGACTTCATGAAGTAAAAAGTGGCTCCAGCCTCTACAGTGACACTGTCCTGCTTTTCTATGGAGAGAATTTTGTTTCTTTATAAAACAGTCAAAAAAAGTGGTTTGAGAGAGAAACTTTCTACACTTTTGCTTTCAAACTATAAACTTTTGCTTTCAAACCCTAAAATGTTGCTTGCAAATCTAAAAGTCGCTTTGGATAAAAGCGTCTGCTAAATGCCTAAATCTAAATGTAAAATGTTAACATTAGCTAGCTAACTTAATTTCAGCATGTTACTTTAATTATCACCCAGGGGACAAAATCCACACAATTCACACAAAAAAAGTTCTGCTTATATCATTCTACTCCCAAAAATGAATTTGTTAATTGAATAATGTAAGAGTCACTTTTTGTTAATTATTCTGAGGAACAACACATGTTAATCCAACATTTAAAAACTGTTTCTCAAGAATGTATCCTGGATTGTATTACTGTACTTTGCCTGCTTATTTATCTTGTTTGCACTCCCCTACCTTTATCACACTGAGCTAAAACACATGTGACTGTTAGCAGGGGTAATGCCAGGTCAGGGAGGCTGTGTCACTGCTGGTCCAAGGCATTTTCAGTAAAGGCACTCAGGCCAAGGCCTTTGGAGATATCTCTGGGTGGAACAGAAGTACTGCCAACGCCACAGTGAAATCTCACAATCACTGAAGTAGTTTCAGGCGAAACTTGAGTGAAAACTCAAAGTCAGGCTGGGGTTTTTTTATGTGTTAAGTATTTATTCAGCCTATCTGACTAAGATTACTTCATACTTTTTTGTTTTATTACATATTCCCAAAAGCTCCACCATTTAAAGAAATGAAAAGGTGATGTGAGACTGATATCAACAACTGACATCTGAAGCTTGTGAGTTTAAGAATAACAGAATAGTCAATACATTCTGCAAAGGAATGTGCGCACAGTATCTCTAGTTGTATGTTTTTCTTCAGCTTTCACTCAATTGCAGTGCTAGTGGTCATTTCAACTTGCCATCTAAACAAAGGTTAATGGAAAATGTTGTAATATTATTGCAATGTTTAATTCTTTGATCTCCAATTGACCTGTGAAGTCTAGGTAATAATAATCTCAGACTGAAAAATAATCACCTGGAAGTTTGCAGTTAACAGCAGTGCTCCATCTTAGGCCAGTCCTATATAAGCCAAAAGAGGCCAAGCATGGGCCCACCTAATTTCTCTAGGCTGTGGCATGTTTGCCAAGAGAGCTTGCCGAAAGCAATCCCATTCAAAAGCAAATATTTGAATTATTTCTCACTTTCTGATAAAGCTTTATTAAAGACTTCATGAATGTGCAAGACACATTTTCATAACATAAACAGGCCTAGTAGATCAAGCAACTTGCTTGTGCGCCTTTCATTTCTGCTTTTATAATGTCTCCATCCGATATATCCCATATCCGATACATATAATTGCAAAAATATGGAGGGATGCTATAATAGAGGTCCCTTAGCAAATCATGGGTGCTTATTGCAAGCAATGATGTTAGCTGCAACAACAGTATGCAAATTCATCAGGTAATTTGTTATTGTGCCAGCATTAGAGCTATCCCACTTAAAAGAACGGTAGGGAGGAGCAAAACAAAACAAAAAAAACAACCACAAACCATTGCATGCTCCGACTGGACAGCATCATCGACAGATCAGCATTATGTTGAAAGCATCTCTGCCACATCCGCACTAACAAAGATACAACCATCTGTTTATCACATGCAGAAACCACGTTATTCCCGCTGCAACCCGAAACCCTGAAACACATACATTTCGAAGATTAAGAGAAAGTGGACTTGGGCGTGCACGGGTCGATGATTCAAATCGATACTACTGACAACAAATTTTTCAATTTGCCTCATGTGTCCTGTCATCCTGTGCTCAGACATGTGGCTGTAGTCATTATAGAAGATTCCTTTTTTGATGAAATGCTGGTTAGTGGAGATTAGAAGCAGCAGCAAATCTATGCATTTAAAGACATACTTTAAAGTACTATGAAAATAATAAGATGTGGCATTTTACTAACGTCAAGCATCTTATAATAATAATCAGGAATATGCTACTGTTTTTTTTATTACTGCACAGCATTTGCAGACACACCACTGGATATTTGTTAATACATCTGTTCAGCCCGACTAATTTAACAAACAGCTTGGTCTGCTACTGGAAAAAGGAAAGTCTGTCCTCATTGGAAAATGACTTCAGCCCAAATGCTGAATATCAAAAGATCAACTCAAATCATTTTTGATATGATTGAGGAGCTTTGTGCCAATACACAGACAGCAAGATGTTGCCACTCTGTTGGCAGGATTAATGGTAATCATAAACACGAGTATGGCCCTTGAAGGACACTGGTAGGAGAAGCCTGCGTAACATGTCAATATTCACATAAGAAATCTAATTAGCTATTATAGGATAACACATTTTTTTTCTACTTTGCATGCAGTGAGATATCACACTCTCCTTTCAAATTGTAAAGTGGGAATACAAATTAAATTAACATCACAATATTGCAAGGACAATTTTCAGCATCCTATTCATAGCACTCGTTATTTTTACCCAGTGACGGCTGAACTCATCTGAGGTATGTGATGTGTTTGAGAAGTAGACGAAACACAGTAATGCATGACATAGAATAGAGATTTTACGATAGACTTTGCAAATCTTCAGGCACATTCCTGGCCTATTTTTCCCTAACTCCCAGCGAAGGTTGGGAAAGGACAACAAATGTGTCCAGCTTTTCAGCTCAAAGCTTCAGCAGGAGCAAGGTGATGATGAAAAAAAAGCCACAAACTTGCTTCTCTGCCTGTGTGACTAAGAGGCATCATCTCATCAGTGTACTTCAACAGTAAATCATAAAAGAAGCTTTCAAAAATATCTTAAGGGGATTAAGGATCTGAAATAACATGCTTTTTTAAAAATCAATCATTTTAATCCTGTAATAATACATCTTGTAACAAGGTGATTCACAACAGCACTTTAATAGAATAAAAGTGAATAGCATAAGTTAAGCTAAAAATAAATTTTAATACAATTAACTTAATTAAATTGAAATGGTAAATTGCAGCATAAGAGCAAAAGCTTCAGAAAATGAAACCATAAGTGCAGGACAACAACAGTGATAGAACTACTAAGAAAAACACAGATTAAGAGGCTAAGAGTGATCAATAATGTACTCGCACCACATGGAATTTATCTTCTGAGCTTCTTAAAAGCTGGCATTAAATAGAGTAGACCATAGGTTCCACATAAGGGCAATAAGTATAAAAGCACAGTCACCCTTAGTTACTTTCCTAGATCCAGAATTGCTCAAAGAATTGTTAAAAAATAACAGGCAGGTAATAGGAAGTGGCAACTCTCAGCTGGGTTCCTCCTCTACTCTGCCACCATATTTTGTGATTCCAACATAATGCCGTGGGGAGCCTGAATGTTAGACTTGTTCCAAGTTTGTACTGTGGACGTGGAGGTTTGATAAGCACGGGAGCTTTTTAACTTTTATCTGATTGTTTCTGTGCCCTGCGTTGGTTTAAAAATATGTTTTTAGATTTCAAAAGCATATGGCACTTTGTGTTTGTGTCTACCCAAAAAAAGCTTTAAAAAAACTTAAAATGGCACTGGTGAAATGGGAAATCATGTGGTTCACAGTGAGCAGTGCAAAACCCAGAAAGTTTAAAAAAATCACTTGGCTACACCGGCTCTTCCTCTCAGTGCTTGAACAGTGCACAGTAAGCTTGTCAGGAGTGAACAGCCTCATCTGCTGACTGCCTCTCTCCACCTCACTGCCACCTTGTTTAGCCTGATCCGCCAATCTTCTGTGAGCTAATGCAAGATGACACTTTGTCACCAGAATCCTAAACTCTACCCACAATACAATTTGTCATCCCATTCAGGAGCCCATGACATTCATAAGGGCTTCTCTGTCAGTATCAATTTCAGTCTTATTTTAAGGGGTCTGAGCCCTGGCATTCTCAACAACAGATGCTTAAACTGTGTCCCAGAGCTTCAATGCCGTTGAGTACCCCTGACTAACAGCTAATCATATCTATAATGCAGTATCTATTTCCTCTGCATCTTTAGGTCGGTCCCTGATTAAAATAATCTTTTTAAAATTAACAAACGGAACAAAAAACCCTCCTGTGTTTCTTTTGCACAATATCGAGCGTGGTTACAGTAATGCATGTACATCAACACGTGCAATTATATTTTGTACATTTATTCCCTCGGTGTGTATGACTGACCAATGAAACTGAGGCGTTGTAACAGCAACCTCCAATCAAGGTAACGTCTGTCTAATTTGGCCTTGAAGGCAGAACTGAAATACAGGCGTAATGATGCATTTATGAGAAGTAATTTCTGACCCTGAAGGAAACAGAGTAAATTAGGCACCAGAGCATTAACATTTCAGCTCTTGACCTAGCCACCATTATACTAACATTTACATTAGTGTTCTCTGTATAGTATGAGAAATGTGAAGAAGGTTTTAATTGAAGGTTGATGTAACCTTTTCATGTGTGAGGTTGGGCAATCTGTCTTAATGTAGGGGGTGCAATGCTCGGTTAACCTACTCAGGTTACATCACATCTAATACATCTACAGTGTGCAATCTGCCTGCATTAGAAAAGCAAAGTAATGAAGTGAACATGGAACCTAATTAAAAGTTGACTAAGAATCTGCATTTCAAAAGGTCAGCAATCTGTCTTCCCATAACCTGGGCCCCGCCTCACAAAATTAACCTTGTCAAGTTAGATTAGACTAAAAACACTTGTGGCGAATACAGAAACATAAATATAAGCAACTCCTCAATGAAATCGATGTGACTTTACAAAGGGAAGCCGTAACCCTCTGCAAGTTACTGCTTGCCACAGCAAGGCCTGGCAAAGTGATTAATTTTTCTATTTTTAGATCAGTTTCCTATGTATTTATTTATTTATTTTTTTAATGTAGAAAGCAGACGGCAGCTCTGCCAAAAGAAATACCTTGTCAGCAACTTGATTGCATTTACATGGTAGAGTGAAGCCAAAGCTGGAGCAAGTTACAGAGCTAAGCCATGGGTGCTGCTAAAATAACAGTCACTTCAAGAAATGCATTGTGAGGAGACTTCTCAAAATCAACACCTCTGGAATGTTTTTTTTCTTAACATAACCCTGAAATCATCAATTCCGTTCAATTTTTCAATTCAAATATCTTTATCGACATGAACAAAAAACATGATGTTGCCAAATTTTATTAAATTCAAATTATCACTTCTCACCACATTTGTTTTACACAGTATCTTTTCACAATCTTTGCACAGTATCTATCTAACAGGAGAAGACAACAAGATAATGACAGTGGCTGATGACTGGGTACAGCAGCAGATGGTCTGTATTATCAACTAAATCTTCAAGGGAAAAGTCCCCAGTTGGATACTTTTTTACAGTAGATTTTCACTTGGGATGTTCAGAAATTGTTTTATGGCTTGTAATTTAGATGTACTGTAAATATAGACTTACTGCAGCCTAGCCAGTGAGGCTGTAAGATTGAACTAAAACAGTAAAGGTCCATGCTGTAAAACCAAAACAACAAGCTGAAGGATGCTTAAAAGAGTTCTCCATGGAGTTGAGGGGGAACTGTTGAGTTGAGTGATAATTGTCTGTGGGTACAAAGGGCGTAGCTCATTTGAGTTTTAACAAGATGTTCAAAACTTCATGCACTAAATCATAGTTGCTACTTTTTTCTGAGTTGCATTCTAGCGGTTTGTCAAAATAAAAGTCCTCTGCTACTTTCATGTTTTTATTGAGGGGAATAAAATGCTGAGCCCCCTCATCCCCATTTTGAAATCTCTGTCTATGGTGGGTACTGCAAGACATTTTTGCCATTTATAAAGAGGTGTATATTATCATTTTGCATGCCTTGTGGCCCTGTGCTCTAATAAATAGAACATATTCCTATAAAGTCTGGTTTTAGGTTGTCTTTGCAGTGTGCTCCAGGAATGCAAATCTGCCCATTTTGTCCACTAAAATGTATTAATATCTCCAAAATGAAATCCAAGTTCATAAAAACACTGGTTGCCCATGAACATCTAAATCAAACAGTAAAAGCCCAATTTATTTGAGTTTGGATCATAGCACTGCGAATACAACAGTTGTGTGAGGCTGATTCATGTAATACCCCCTTCTCTCTGGCTCCAGAGTCCCGCTGACACAGCAGCTGTGAGCAATACGTACAAGTGTGGGCGTGTGAGTATGTCTATGTGAGTGCACTTCTGCTTGTGTGTGTGTGTGTGTCTGCGTGCGTGTTTGTGTGTGTGTCTGTGTGTCTGTGCAGGTGGTAAGAGGGAGGGACAGCAATGCCTGTGAGCTGAATAACAAATCTAGCATACTGCACACCTGAGGAGCTGTCACTGTCATAATCAGCCGTTTATAATGCATGGCAGAAGGGGAACAGGAGTCGAGAGGAGGAAACGAGGACACAGTTGGTATCAAAGCTCTGTCTGCATTGTATTCTTTTCTTCTTATCCTCTTTAATGGTGTATGCAGAATTGAAAGGGTAAAGGTATTTTCTTTTTAGATTTTCACTCTCTGCTCAAATTTCCTTCAAGATATTGTTTAGCTCTCTCTCATCCACTGAATCACAGTTGTCACATATGGAGAGCTGGAGAGCTAGCTCTACTTCCTCTCGGCCTTCCTCCTGCCTCTTTCTTCACACCCCGTCTGGCCCAGCAGGTTTGTGTCCGGACACCTCCTCCAGAGAGCTCAAGGTGACACATGGTTGCTCAGGCAGAGATGAGTGACTCTGTCCTCGGGCCTCTTGATGACCGCAAGTTGCCCACCTCACTTTTTCACCTCTACAACCGTACTAGAGTCCACAAGCAGTGGGTGCAAAGATACCCCCAGAGCCTTTTGATGTTTCAGTGCGACGTTAATCTAGGTTTCTGCTGTGAGGGCCACAGGAGCGGCAGGTTGACTCACTTCCAGCTCACTGACACAATCATTCACTGCTTGTATTGGGTGTGCTGGGTGTGTGTGTGTGTGTAGCCGGAACAGTTCCTGTTAGCCTGGCTGATATTTTTCTGCAGGGTCAGCAGAGCCTTGGCCAAGCTAGCATCATGGAGGAGTAAATCAATGGAACCCAATTAGACACCAAGAAAGGTGAGAGAGGAATTGAGCAGCTAAAAAAAGCACAGGCTGAGAAAAAAAGTGACCCTTGAGAGTTTTTGTGAAAATACAAGAGAGTAAATCGAGCATCTCTGTTGTAACACAAGCGAGAGCACTCTTTACGTTTAACAGTGTAAAAGCTGAATTTAAAAACATATCTGAAGACAGCTTCACTCACGATTCATGGGAGATAATTGTGTGGGACATGCTTTGTGTGTCCAAGTGCGGATTGTGTGAGTCACATCGATGCATCATTCTGCTTCACATTTAACCTAATAAATCTCTGCTATGACTATGAGGAGCTTTGGAAATCACAGTTCTAGTGAACAAACATGCGGAGAAATACCGAGAAATACTTGTTCCTGTTCACTTCAGATGTTTTGCCGCATCCTGCTGACCCTTTGATATTAGTCTTGCTGAATTCCCCAGCGGATGAAGAGAGTGGTCATGTGTCTGTGTATAGTGTGGAGAGTAAAGACAATATGTCTCATGATCACCTCCTGAGAGAGCCAAATGAGGCACCCTTCGCTCTGAGCAACCTGCCACTAACATCTGCTGCTTTGGCCACAAATGCCCTTGTAAATCCTGACTGCTTTTTGGTTTGAACCATTGTCTATGCCACAAGGATGAAATAAAAAGTTTGCTACTTTGAAATAACCCAGCTTTTCCTAATTTAAATCATTAGTATTATGGCTGGCAGGACTTTGCTTTACTGAAAGCAAAAGCAAGTCAACAGTGGCAAGTCCATCAATGGGTGCAACGCAGACGGGATCACGACCAAGGGCAACAATACACTTTAAATGTCCCACATTGGTGCAATGCAGGTGTTTTCTTTTTCAGCAATTATCTGATTCATTTTTTTTTTTAATGCAGCAATATTCTCCGAATTAATGAAAGAAAAACAGCATCTTAAGCATTTGATAACCTGCTGACTGATAATGAGCTGTGGAGATAGTATTATGCACCAGATAATAATCCTGTTCACATTGACAGGGAAAAAATAGATACTAATACCCACAGGCAAGTGTGTTGAAATAGGTACTATGGCAATTACCATGAATTAGGATCATATTTCAATCTCATTAAAACACAGTATATTGTGTGAAATAAACAATAATGTAATAAAAAACAAAACTAATGTCCTTAATTTAGTCTCTGTCTGTTAAAAGGTTTTTAATCTACAATATTACATAATTATGTTTGAGATTTCTGGCTATATGCCTCCATGATAAAGAAAACGTGAAATATATGGTGGCATGTTAACTAGTTTGCCTTTTATCATGCTTTTCATTGTGATTTAATTATTTTAATGAACACATTGTACCTTTTTATACTCAGAGTGCCCTTCGCCACCTTTTTGAGCCTACAGTAATTATTAACACATTTCTGTAATCAGGCTTCTCTGCCATTTGCATGAAAGCAATCTAAAAAATTTGAAAACTAAACTCTCCCAGCTCAACACATAAAGATAACCAAAAAAATCAAGCATTAAAGAAGTAACCTCTAATCTTATTACCTATGTGATTACGAAAAACAGTGTCTCATTCCCTGACTGCTTCCAAAATTAAGCTCTTGATAAGAAGGCCTAGTGTGAGACAAAGGAAGGCGCTTGGGTGGATCAGCAGCAGCAACAGCTCTCATATAAATCCATCCAGGCCCCTGTGCTCAGATAGGCTGTTTGTCCACTCCTAAATCAGACAGGCCTGGCTGTCATGACCAGAGACCTTGTCTTCTTGCCGATCAATAGTGATAAGGGGAAATAAATTATGAGCTGCAAATACCGAAGACACCATGGAAGCACTCCAGTTGCAAGGAGCTCCATAGGCATACAGTGTTTTTGAATGTTATGGAGGGAATATTGAGCACTGGAAGCTGTGATGATGATTTGGTCGACTTTGCTCATGTGGGTAACAGCAAGGGGAGACTGAAAAAAACGGTGATGGTCACACCTACATGAGATGAGCTTGTCATTGAGGTGATGTTATCTTGTTGTGCACATTGTGATGTTGCTGCACTTGTTTGATTTAATGTGGAATATGATGACTGATGATAAAAAGATAATCTAAATAACTCTAAATTCTGGACTGGTTGGCTTACTTGTAAGTGCAAGCGTGTGTGTGTGTGTGTGCGCGCGCAAGCACTTGACTGACTAACCTGTCGTGTATAGAAGATAAAGCTATTTAATAAAGCACAACTTTCCAGTTTCGCTCTGACTCAGATAACATCACATCCGTTTGTTATTTTCTCATTCAGTGCTGAAGAGAGGAACAGAAACGTGTTTAGTTGCTTTTGTCTTGTTCTGTCTTAAGAGTCATAGCAATCTGTATGGTTAAAGTTTTAAGCCATGCTAGCAGCTTGGCTCTAGTGGTGTGTTTGTTCACCACTTTGGTTCAGACTGACAAATCTCAATAACTAATGAATGGATTTCCATGAAAGCTTGTACAGACTTTCATTGCTCCCAGAGTATGTATTCTAATGACTCTGATGGTTCCCTTACTTTTCCTATAACCCCACCATGCCATTGACATTTGTGGTTTCAAGTCAAATGTCTTGACAACTATTGTGTGGACTGCCATAATATTTGGTACAGACATTGTTTTATTAGCCAACATTGTATTTAATTCTAATTATCAAATGTTAGCATGCTAACATGCTAAACAAAGATGGTAAACATGGTAAAGATTTTACCTGCTAAACATCAGCATATTAGCATTTTCATTGTGAGCATGTCAGCATGCTAATTTTAGCATTAGGCTCAAAGCTCAAAATATTGCATTTTAGTATCATAATTGATACTCTATACTTGATACAACTGAATAAACCATAATATGCTATTTTTTCAGTTAACAAATTCAGTTAACTTTGAACATTTATTTATACCGTTTTGGGGTGAAATTAAAAACAAATTAACCTTTTGGATATGGTTTGTTTGAAAGAAAATACGGGATAACAAGTGAACAAAAATTATTGAGACAACTGCCTTTTTGCACACATGTGCCATTACAAATCAATAGCCACACTTTTATTGCATCACTAACTAAAGACACTTTCTTCTCTCCTTGAGTTGCTCTGGAGTTCACAATTTGCCTTAATCAGGCAGTCAATCACTATTAGATCTGTGTGCCACACCAGCATGCAGCAGGCAGATGTGGCCTCCAGCAAAAACTACAATCCCTAAATTGGGGCAGACACACAATTGTAAGAGCCCTGTGACTCAATAGACATTGCAAGCGATGCTGCCAGAGATCGCAAAGCAGCGTTTTTCCTTTATTTGTCGACAAGGGGGAGGCACCAAGCTGCTTTACTGACATGTCTTTTCACAAGAAATTAAAGAGAAAATGCTCAGCTGAAATGTTTTTGCATGATTCTGTCACTTTGTCACTTTGCATACAATACATTTCTATTAGATCCCCTTTTTAAGGTAAAAAATATTACTATATTTGTGGAGGATGACATGCAGTGACCTTGCTATAAAATACTTCAGAAACAACTTCAAGTACCCAGACATGATTTACACATGCACAGTATACAGTAGGTACACAACATACATTTACACATAGAGAGTGTGTGTGTGTGTGTATGTGGATGTGTGCACCCTTATGCATCATACATGTAAAACTCTATTTGGCTCCATTGTTCAAATGGCATAAAAGATTGAATGAGCCGATTTGGCATAAGAGTAGAATAATCAGAGCATTACTGTGGCCCTCAGAGATCCTTTATTGAATGCATAACAATGAAGCTTGATTGGAATTGATAATGGCTTTGAAGACTAGGTTGCTCCTTTCCTCTCACTAATTTGTTCCAAAGCAACCTTTGACATGCATGGGATTGCCCATGACAAGGTAATAAGCCAACAGTTCAGAGGGGTTGAAATATGTGTGTTTATACCAAAAGAGAAGGCATTCTCCCTTACTGGTGGAACACAAGCTCATTGTCATTTCAAACTACTGCATCTGTGTCCACTAAATTCTAAATTAAGGGGCTGTATCCATGTGTGTCAATGAATTTTGTCATCTATATTTGGCTTTTAGTAGAAAAGACTGAGCTCTGAATTACAGTATGTGGGAGCAGTGGGTGAGTGGTGTGATATTCTTGTATTAACACAATGTCAGCATGAAGAAGTGCAGCGGATGTGAAAGTGCTGCTGACCTCGTCCATTTTTCTTCCAGTGCCATCAAGGCCACCGTGCTGCAATCCTCCAAGCTGCATCCAATTGTGCAGAGTAAAAGGTGTGGAATCAAGGGCTCCTCCAGGCCACCAGCCCTC
The DNA here is from genome assembly GCA_036024295.1 of Nannoperca obscura. Taxonomy (NCBI): domain Eukaryota; kingdom Metazoa; phylum Chordata; class Actinopteri; order Centrarchiformes; family Percichthyidae; genus Nannoperca; species Nannoperca obscura. The sequence goes on along the minus strand of JAVQJL010100107.1, from coordinate 26,444 downwards.
GGACACCTGTGCTTATGAGAGTCAACCGCAGTGTCAGCACCACGACCAACATGCATCACACAGCTGCCTCGCACTCGCCTGCAAAACAATGTTATCTGTCCACACACAGACAGCAAAGCCCAGAGAATATGTTAACCATGGACTGCAGAGCGACCTTGATGGTAAATTTCTCCTTTGACTGCACATTTTAGATCACGCCAAATTCAGGTATATGCTACACACAGAGATCTCGGGGGTCTTGTGGTCCTATGAATCATGCAACATGATATTGTTTGATTGAATGCACCGAGTCCAAATTGGATTCCCACTAACGCTTCCTCCCCTCCCTGCCTAGACAAGTACTGATGAAAGATAACCGCCTCTGCATTAATCAAAGAGATGGGGCATTTTGATCGGACTCTCAATTAGATTAGATTACATAAATTGAACAATTTGTACAAAATGCGATATCAATTATCATCAGGTCATTCAGTTTGATCTCTTGCCTCATTCTGCCACAGCAAACAAAAGAAGTGCACATTGAAAGTAAATGCCTTTGGTAAAAACACGGCTTTTAGGAAAACTGGCTATGGGAAACCATGACCTAAACGATCTTTAATGGGCTAAGTGCGTTTTTAAAATTTTGTTGCACTTTCTTCCTTTAATTGCATTCATTTCCACCAGTCTAATTATTTAAAAACATGGATGATCAGGCTTGCTAATCAATGACAAGAGTGTTAAGTGACATGAGGCACTGATTACAAGAAGCGAGCACTTTAAAAAACTTCCTGTGTGAGTTTGTGTGTGTTTGCTGACTGTAAGTGGGATGTGATAGTGCTTACTGTTTGTTTAGGATTACAACACACTCCCAGGAGCGGATGGTTTGATTTGTAGGAGGAGGGGAGAAGCATTGCTCCATCACATACTCTCATGCACCTCAAAACGCCAATAACTTGGAAAACAACAGATTGCCCAGAAGGGGGTGAACTAAAAGGCAGCACTTGTTTATTATTTGGAGATGGAGTAAGTAGTTTTCTCGTCTACCAAACTGAAATATGTCTGTGTCACAGATGCAATCTATTCCATACAGCTATCTCTTGATAGTTAATTGGGTGTCTGCAGCACCACCAAGGTAATTTAACCTGAGAAGATAATGTAAGGGAATTATTCATTGCATATTTTAGTGAGAACATGAAAAAAGCTTTACTTACGGATTCTAGACTTAAGTGAAGATGAATGGGTAGAATGCAAAATTCTAAATTCCACAGTGATAGTCATTTGATAAACAGCAAGCTTGTTCGGCAGCAATGAGGGAGATGTGTGTGAGAGAGAGAGAGAGAGAGAGAGAGAGAGAGGGAGATGAAAACACACACTCAGATTTAGCACCAAAGCATCGACATTTAATAATCCTTGAGATCAAATGTGCAGTAAACAGCAATTATCTAAGGGCAATGTGATTAAAATCGGCCACCTAATGATCAATAGAGTCTGGGCAACTCTTTATGCAGGCTGAGAGACAACTGATTGAATCCTGAATTACTCATGTCCATGACATTCAAAAAGCATTTTTCTCAGAGGAGTCTGGAGTTAATAACCATAATCCAAATGAAAAACAATATAGATATATGTACAATCCAGTGTATCATGATCACAAATAACACATTACCATTTTGGTAACTTCACATTTTAAAATGTTACATTAAACACTGACAATCCTGAGTAGTAAGCACACAATGTATTTAAGTTGTAGACGCTGTACAGTACTTTACCTTGGTAATCTGACGAAGAAAACTGTACTAAAGGAAGATAAGTACCTGTTTATGATTTTACTGGCTGCTAGAAAGAAAGCAATTACTAGAAAATGATAGGGAAAAGACCCCCCTACACAAAGACAGTGGGTGGATATAGTGGAAGAAATGTTTGTAATTGAGAAATTGACACATATTTTAAGAATACAAGAAGCCCAATTGACAAAACAAAAACGGAAAAAAAGAATGAGGTACAGATTCCAAAGTAACGACACCAGTAGTGAAAATATAAACGCACAGACAAAAAGATATGAGTGTGACTAAGCATAAGGTGTGCAAACTTTTATCAACTTTTCTTCCCTCTTTTTTCATGTTATTTAAGTTGAATGTGTTATGAGAATAAGATTTATATAAGTTGTAAGTTGTAAGACACATACAAAAATGTCTATTTGCTTTTCTTTGCATTTCAATGTGAGTCTCAGGTGAGTCACACATTTAAATATAATGTGCATGAGTAAGTGAAACCAAACAATGAGCAAATACACGGTGACCCGAAACTGACCTTAAAATGTTGAAAACAAGCGTAGGGTGTTAAAATGGTGAGCCACTTTCTTTAGAAGGTTAATTTAATTTGGACTGGATGGAAAGTTTAGTGATATATAAGACTCAGGCTATGATTGGTTGGTATAGATAAAATGCAGTTTAAATCAAGATACAACAGCCTAATCAGCAGTTTTTCATTTGCCTTTCTTTACCATAAGTATCATTTCACAGTCCCATTTAAAACACTTAACAGATTTAATATAGGCCTAATAGGCCACAGAAAAATATAAACAAAACAATAAATAGACCATAATGTCACATAAAACCACCACAAACGACACTTACTACCACACACTAACATTGAACATAACTATTATGTGTGGATATTGTAATACATACCTGTATTACAATACATGTATAATGATACATACTGTCATTTGGGATGGTGGTTAACATAGGGGACCCCGCACCGTCTCAGCAGTGAAATTGGCTATGTGACCGGTAGGGAGAGACAGTGAGATGGGCGGTTTAGCCTTGTGGCTGGGTCTTTTTTTTTTGTTTTTGTGTTGGACTGGATGGGAGGGAGCAGCAGCCTCAGTACCAGGCACTGCTCTCCCTCAGTACTAACTGAATAGATAGAGGGGAAGGCTGCTACATGCTGCCGCCGCCGCCACCGCTCCTGCAGCTGCCTTTGTCGTAGAGGGACCCTTTTCACCGCGGTCGCACTTGAGCAAGAGGGATATTCTTTTTTTTTATATTTGCTCATTTCTTGTGTTTCTTTCTAACACGGATTCCGAGGCGGGGAATTAAACAGTCTCGGGTGTACCAATGTACTCACTACACGAGGGCAGCGGTCTGTTTCTGCTGGCGGTCTTGGCAGGACTGCAGGTAACGTAATTTCCGAGCTGCTTCGAGCGGAGTTGCACCGGACAGTTTAGGTGCTTGTTGTTCTGTGGCGATGCTTTTGTTGAGTTACGAGCACCGGTCGAGCTGCTAGCCACCTAAGACACACTTGACACTCCGTACAGTTTGGAGACAGTGTCGTGAATGTACCCCAAAATTCACGATAAATGAGGTCTAGCACGGGCTGTAATTACTGGCTAACGGTTGTTCCCGTCGCGTGCTCACGAGATGCTAGCTGTGTTGTGAGGAAAAAAAAACAACTACTCGCGTTTAAATTCATTGATTTCAGTTAAACTCATTTCAATTCGCAATGACGTAACCTTATTTAGGAGTTCACACGGCTGAATATTTTATTGTCTGGAAGTTGGGCGATACAGGCCCACATTAACCTAGTTCTTACTTGGTTATATTTAGTTTAGGTTTAATATTTATGTAGATTGCTGCAGCGTGTCCCTGCCTCCCCCCGGCGAGTTAATTGCCTCTGTGGTAAAAGCCGTTGTGAGCGACAATGAAAAGTAGCTTACTGTAAAATATAGTGTCAGTCAGTACAGGTTATGTATAAACTAACGCCTATATGTAACAGTGATGGGATAATGATTGGTGTCCAACCCTGAGGATGGGGAACTGTCGGCGTATTGGAGTGTTTTTGTGGATGTAATTTATTTTCTTGACTGTGTGGCTACTTTGTTGGAACTGCGTCCCCCGATCAACGGAGAACAGCAGCCACAGAGTTAAATAATACAGTTTTGGGAGCTGAAATAGTTGTTGCAAAGCATTGGCGTCTGCGTTAACACTTCTTTTCCTATAAATGTACATCCCGTGGTGCCGTCGCTGTAACTTGCTAGAAGCCCTGTTCTGCTCCTCCCCCCCCTCCCTTCTCTGCAAGCATTTTTTCCATTTAAATTCCTCTGATTAAGAATGGCAAGTGGCACGGATACCCACAATGCTCTTTTTCAGCAGGACTCCTCTCGTTTTACATTCTTTTGAGAGCGCAGGCAAAGAAATAGGACCAGGCCTCTGTTCCTGGGAGCTGAATCAATGCTGAGGTTGTGTGATGGAGTATATTTTAACAATGCTTGGACACCAGAGCGTTTTCTTCAGTTATGTTCTGTTTTCTTACTGCTGGTGATTTCTTTCAAGATTTCCTTTTTGCTGAATTCATGCTTTACCAAAAAGATCAGCCCCAGTGATTCACAGATCCCCCTCCTGTTTTCAACATCCTCTATTATTCCTTAAATCTTTTGTGTTCACACCCTAAGCACGGTCTTTCCTTTCAAAACGAGACAAAAAGCACCACATCGGTCACAGTAATAGCCCTGCAGTTTCTTTAGACATCAGCTGTTATTTCTGTATTCAGACATTTACACATACATGTTTATTCCAACAACAGTGGATCATTAGCATTTACTTTTTACTCTCTTCTTCCTGTACTTCAAAGAGGAGTGTTTGTCCACAGTAGTGTGTTGATCAGAGGGGCCGGCCGGCCAAGAGACTTGGTCATAACCTTATCCTGTGCCTGGGCCCCTCCAGGGGGACAAATGGAGCTTGTTCTTGCCTAACCATGCTTTTTGGCTAATGCTTAACCCTTTTGGCCTCATTATCCTAATTGCAGTCCCTGCTATAAAAACAACAGATGCTTTTGTACAACTGTGGGGACTTCAGAACGTGACCAAGAGGGTTTTGGAGGCAGCAGAGTGCATTTTTGAAGGTTGATTTATGACTCATTGTCCCTTCCCCCCACCATCACAGATTGCAGCAGAGGGCAGGGGCACCCCACCATGCAGGCCAGGCTTCTCTGAAGATGTATACAAGGTTGTGGTGCCAGATATCGCAGAGAAAGGACAGCCCCTTTTCAACGGTGAGTGGTGAAACATTCCTAGTGCTGGTCTGTGCTGGATGCTTGTTATGTCTATATTTGATTGTGTGTGTGTGTGTGTGTTTCGGCATGCACATCAGTTGTGTGTGCTTGCCTCCATGTGTTACATTTCAGGGGGGATCAGAACAAGCCTGACATATTTAAACAATTAGCTTCGGTGTAGTTGTGTGGTATTGCGAGTCATGTAGTCTGCCTTGTAAACCAGCTTAAATGTGGTTCAACTTTATATAGCTCCTGTCCATGTTGCTTACATGCAGTTTTTTTCCTTCAAAGCAGACACAAACCTAAGCTGAGTGTTACTTAAATGCTAGATCATACATTGTGGCTAAACAGCTTGTGTTTTTGCAAATTGCATTTTGTTGAGATGAATATCAACTGCTGGCTTTCATATTAAAAGTAGGAAAACTTTGTTGATTGCACCGGGGACACTTGCAATGAATAAAATATAATTACACACAGATTTGATTACTTGTGAAACTGTAATCAAGAAAATAAACTAGCTTTTAAACATCCCATGCCTTCTGCTGGTGCGTTGAATTATTTCCCTTATCATTTGCACTTTTTTTGCATTTGTCCTAATTAAATGTCACTTCAGTACAGATTTAAACCATATGCAGGAAGTATTTCTGTCTTAGTTTAAACACTTCTGTGTCTAAAGGTTCCTGCTTGAATCATATGGTAACGTGGCCAATTGTAGTGTTAGACTGCTAAGTCCACTCAGTGGCAGTAATAACAGCAATTGAAGTCAATGTTTGTTACAGAAATTGTCCTTCTGTGGGAAACACAGTTGTGATAGCTTTATATTTTATAACATATAACCTGGTGCAAACAAGAAAGTGAAAAATAATGATTTTTTTTTGCAGCAGCCCATTACATTACAGCAGGCATGACCAATACTGCCTCTTTGGAGTTTAATATTGGCAAACTGAGGATGCAGCTACTGTGAAACGGTACGCCAGCCTACAGACAGTAATAAAAACTGGAATATATCACCAGTGTGCCATTAGAGAGGTGATAGCCTTGAGGTCATTTGGACCAGAAAACATTCTTACTTGTGTTGGATTTCACAGTGTGCGCCTAAAACTTGCAGGCTGCCGTTGGTGTGAGTCACTGGGCAAGCAATGACAAGAAGAGGGTGCTTTGATGGGTGGGTACAGCTTTCACTGGGCTTTACCTTGTGCACAAGTTTCTGTTTGATCCTGCAGGTGATGGATTTCCCTGTGTTGGCTTGTGGATGAGGCGTGACCGGGGGTAATCAGGTTCCCTTTTGTTTGCCCTACCCCTCCCCCTGCACTCCTCTTTTCTCTCCCTTCCCCTCCCCCTGCGAGTTGTTGCTCTGTGGAGATTTCCTTGACAGAGAGGGGCACTCCTGTGTCATTGTAATGCAGCAGTACTCAGCAGCATGGAATGATGTTAATGAAACTGCATTCTCTAATGAAAAGCTCCTGTGGCGTGTTTTGAAAGACAAAGCCCCCACAGTGTGCAGAGTATGCCCAAAGTTTTTCAACTTTGCTTTCACCATGCTGGTTTGGGATATTGTTTTTGATTAGAAGCTGAGGTTTTTTTCCCCCAAATTGATGCTTCTATAGCCGCATGTAGCGGACTAATGCTTCAAATTTCCTTGCAATTCATTAAGTTTGTCAATTGTGCCCTGAAAGGCCTTCGATAATGAATGCAAAGTGCATTGAAAGCACTCTGTGAATCTTGTTGGAGTCATTGTTATTATCAACACCTGAAAGTCTGAACACATTACAACAGAACTTTGTCATGTTGTAAATAACCCAGTCAGCTCATTCCAGTGTGCATAATCTTCTCCTTAAGTTACTGGTTGGTAGTTAGCTTATTTGAAATGAGATCTGCTTGAATGTCTGCATAATACTATCAGTGCATTGTATACTGTGTCAGTAATATGATTCCTTTGCTCATATTGTATTGCTTTTGACCCCAGAATATGCATGAGACGCAGCGGAGGTGAGCTGTTAGATACCTTTGTCCCTTCTAATTACAGTCTCTTTCTTTGTTATTGATTAAGAGAATACACATCCTGAGGTCTATAAAACCTGGAAATGGAGGCCGTTCACATGTAAACAGCTGTCATTGTATGCGCCAAATTAAAGACATCCTCTGATTGTGGCCAACCACTTAACATAGATATTTGATTGTAAGATTTAATGATTTTCCTGAGGGCATGAACTAGACTTTAACCGTTAACGGGCCAAGTGATGCGCCATTGATTTTCAATGGATTTCTTAAAATGCATTTCTTCAAAGTTGCCTGGCAGAGCAGCACGGAGAAAAGCCAGGAAGGACAATTACTCCTCTATGAGAACTCCTCTCCAATGAACCATTAAAGGCAGGCTATGCTCAGTGTTTGCAGATGCAAAACCACACCAGGTTTAGGAGGTTACCCACTGTCTACCCTCTGGGGGCCCATATGACCTTGCTTTAAGCTTGGAATACTTGCTCTGACCTGAGTGGAGAGAAACAAGGAAACATGGTTGTTTATTATCAGACCATCATACAGATGAAAGCAGTCAAAGTCTTTTAACATTTGTGTTTCAGCTTATCTTGTTTATTCCCATAATAGTGACTTGTTTTACTAAATTGCAATTAATTTCAGGTAGGCTGTGGCTGCGGGTGGTTTGCCCCTGGGTGTCTAATGGAATTCTTGTGGCTTAGGAGAGCTGGCACACATTGTGCCATTTCTTTTCCCAGAGACCTTTTAAAGCGGGGTTGCAAAGTGAGTCAGTGGCAGCATTATTCAACAGAGGTTTCCCTCCCTAAAAACTGGGTTAATAAAAAGCCCAAAAGCCTAATTGGGCTTAATACACTCTCTTATGCTGCTATTCTGCCATCCCTACCCCCAACCATCTATTCTGCTTTCATTTTTATTTCCTCCACCCTGTGTTTTGCTTCTTTTTCTTGACAATTATGCCAGCGCCTGTGATGAAAGAGCAGCATCTTTATAGTCTGCTTTAGCCTTGGTTCAAGTGCTTTTTAAATGTAAGCGTGTCAAAAGGGTCCAGTGGGCTGGCTTCACAGATGAGTTGGGTGGGAGGGCTTTACAGTTGACCAGTTTTATAATGTGATCGAAACAATTAGTGTCAACGTCAGCAGTGAGAACATGAACTGCAAAACTCTCTGGCTATATATATACATATCTCCAGAATTTTCAGTTAATCTATCATTATGTATAATCACCTCTCATTGCTGTGTTTGTTTAAAGCAAACTTTTTAAACAAACCAAATTTCACCCTTTTGACAAGAAAAACATTGTATTCGTGAAGTACATAATTTTTCACTGACCGAACCCATCTTTATGTTGTTCTGGTTCTCTGCGCTCTGTTAAGATTCTGATGTCCCTGGGTGCAGCTGGGGCCACTCAGATGTGTTTAAGGGGCCCCAGTGTTTGGCAAGACGTGACCCTCCTCGACCCTCTCCTGTAAACTGGGCAAAGTGCTCGGCAACATACTCCACTCTTTTTCCTGACAACAGGTAGGGGGTTTCCTGGTGTGGTTTAGATAAATGAAAGACCAACCAAAGAGGTCCTGACCCGTCACCAGGGAGGCCTCGAATGCAAGGCACCCCTAGCTCATGTTTTTCTGACCTACGAAGTTGATTGTCCATCACTTGGAGAAACAGAAAAAAGTAAATGCATAGCAAGTCTGTTAGTATTTTTCCTCCAACACCATGATGGACAGTAAATAACTAGAATGGCCCTTGTGTTATGGGCCAAGGACTATAAGGGACTGTCAATTTTATATAGCTCTGTTGTTTATTGAAATTTTCAGTATAGGTTGATAACTTTGAGCAATAGCCTGGAACGGAGTATATGCTGAAGCCCACAGTGTCGGAAAAAGACCGTGCCATTGAGAACTTTGTGTTTGAGGTGTACACGGTCTGTTTTCATGTCTGTGCCAATGCTGAATTATTCAATAGCCAAACATGACTTTCCTAATATTCAAATCTCTCTTCAAGATAAAATCCACAGCAGAGCCATCACGCAGCAGATGAGAAAAATGAAGAGCAACATAAGACACTGTGAAGCTCTTCCTCTTTTAATTATATAGCAGCTGGTGCACGTGTCACATATTTTCTTTGTCATTGCGGGACATCAAGAGCAAACCCGTGACCATCTTTCTCTTTTTGATGGGGTTCAAACTCCAGCTAAGGCAGCAGTTTCAGTGTATGTTTGCTCATAAGAGCAATCCATAGGCCCAATCCCCCCCTCTTTTTTTGAGATGAGTTGATCAATGAATCCAGGGTCTTTGTTTGCAGGGATCAATATCTTGTAATGAACGCTGCACTCTAATTCCCAGCTAAAGCATCACTGTCGGGTTGGGGTTGAATTAGTTTTTTTTCTTTATTGTTATCAGCCTGCATACATTTATTTTTATCTCTCGTCACTGTGTTTTTTTTCTTCCTTCCTGGGAGCGCCATGTCCTAAATAACCACCACATATTGTGACGCCAGATTGAATCTTGGCAGTATATGGTTTTGGGAAGTAACCTTTGATGCAGTCTGTGTACTGTATAACAAGGAAGCAGAGCTGGTTGAGTGTTAGCAGTAGGGCCGCTACAGCCATTTATCAGAAGATCACAGCTCCCTTGCAGTCCTAAGGCTATATTGTATAAGTGAAATAATAATGTTAGTGTACTAAAGAAAGTGCACCCATCTGTGGCTAATTTGTGGGTATGCTTTTGTAACCTGCTGGGTGGCATGACCGGACAGGACATATTTTATTTATGTCTGACCTTTTTAGGCTGAACCAAACCATAAGGTAGTCTGAAAATAATCTCTCCATATTTGGAGGCAGACAGGTACTTGAACAATGTCTAAATGCAGATAAAGTCTTTTGTAGAGGACTGACATTATCCTGATGGCTTCTCATCACCTCCGTTCATATCGCTCTTATCAGCTACAGGCCCTGCCCTCTGCTATTGGCACCTAACTGTGGCTCTGACATTGGGCAGTAGTTAAGGTGTCCCTCTCACGTGCCTGTGTGAGAGTGTGGGGGGTTTGTCCTTGGCATATAATTAGCTTGTTCAACCCAGACAGCTCTTCGTGGTGGTGTAGAAATGTTCGGGCGGCTACTGGTAACAGATGCTGCTATAACTAGCTGTTGCTAAAGGCTAATTGATGTAGAGTGCCTCTATCAACACCAGATGAAAACCAGCCATCAGACCATGCTGTATAATCTGACTGTGACTTGTTAAATGCAGATTGTCATTTGATTTTCACAAGGTTGCCTGTAACACAATTTGCCCAATCAAAATGTCATTGTCTATCATGATCCACAGGGACTGGATGCAGATCTTTAAAAGCAGACCTTTCGCTGTATTGCTCCTTCACACAGTTATGTGAAGGTTAAAAGGGTTTTATGGGTTATTTGGTTTTAGATCACACCTGAGCCCCTCCGTTTGCGGTGCCATTTTGCCATGGTTTAAAAATTGATGTGTGTGTGCTTGCATCTAAAAGACTTGTCAGAAGAGGAAAGATATATTCTTCTCAAATAATCCATTCCTGTTTGCAGTTGGTCATGACATTAGAGGTAGCTGGAATCCGAGAGATTTGGTGTCGTGCGGCAGACGCACTGGTTCTGATGTGTTATATTTATTGGGAAGAACACCCAGGAAGTGCACAAGATGACCCCACAATGTAATGAGGCCGTGTATAAATAGCTGTATTGACCTGACTTTCTGCATATATGCCTCCTTATAAGTAGGCTAGTGTTATTTTTCACAAGTAACATGCTAGAACCAACGTGGTACAGAAAACGCCAGCTTGCACCTAGAAGACAATACATCAGCACAATGAAGTGAATTGTTTACTTTTCTAGGGACTGATTTGTGGATTTCGGTGCCATTTTTCTTCTGTGGGACAGCCTTTTTTTGGCTGGCAGAGCAAACAACTCCATATCTCTTTCACAGATCCTGTCTCTACAAAGAAAGCTCTGTTTGCTGTGTTGCCCTAGCTGTTTATTGTGCAATACCCCTGTTCGATTTTGCCCGTAGTTTTTCTTCTCTCTGCCGTTCTTGTTTTTCCCATTATGTTAAGCTAGATCAGAGTATACAGAGACTTGGCTTCACGCTTTCCATCGGCAGTCAAGTGAAAGGAAGCCACTCTCTCTTGTTAAACCTTTTGTCAGTAAGGCAATACTTTTAGCTTCATTTGGCTTCACCTTTTGTTGCGCTGCTTAAGAGTGGATTCACTGGCTGCCCAGTTGTAGATTCACCAGCACTGAACGACAGACAGCAGGCAGACACGACGTCGTTGTGCGCAGGGTCAAACAGGGAAGCTAATACTCAAATGAATATATTAATGAGATGGTCTGAGCAAATGTAAAAAAATAGAAAAAGAACTTGCCTTGTTAAGCCTCTTTCTGTGTGCGAGCGACACATAACTCACATTTTCAAACCTCATGCTGTGTTCAAGAGGCTACATAGATTCACTCACTATTATTCCTCTGACAACAAAAGAGAAATTTGAAGCAGGGACACATTAATTGACCCAGATACTGTAACCACATTCACAAAGGCCAATATCCTTCCTGGGAAGCGACGTCTACCTCCTGCGGGCCACGCCTATTGTGTTCAGCCGCCGCCGGCTTGAATTTCAACGCACCAGCGCCTATTTGGAAGCTAGCCTCTGATGAGTGGCTAGGTCATATCCCGTGACATTCTCCATGCATCCTCCTTTTATCCAGCCCTCTATCACCTCCACCACTCCCTTCCCCTCCCCCCACATGCAAGCTTTAAGATGGAGGAGCTCCCATGGCTCTATACAATGATTGATGTGACTTAATTGAGTAATGCAAGGACAGTATATTGTAGCATTTAGTCCTGTATTCTGCAGCTGAGTTTGTTTCTCTGTGTGACCTTGGTTGCTTCACGGCTTCAGTCATGAGTGTGATGTGCGATTTTAGTGGTGTTGGTAATATTTTTGATAGATGGCTGTCTGAGGTTGAGGTTTTGTAGCGCTTGTGTTTTTTTTTTTCACACTAACTTGTGCTCTGTGTGTCCGCGCCTGTCGAGAGACAGGATATGAATAAAGCAGAGTCCCATTCACTACTGATTGATCATATCATTCCACGGACCTGTGGGGTGACAGTTATTTCTATTTTTTGCTTGTGTTACAAAATAAAGAGCATCATTACTTCTATTTATAGTACATTCATCTTTTAGATTAGTATTGATTTGATTGGTGTTTGGGAACATTGCCTCCCCCCCCCCCCAAACTGTTGGCTCATCAGATAAGCATATGTAGCCCACCATATTACTTGTCTCAAGTGATCTACTGTTACCGGGCCTTGCTGACACCAGCGTCTGCCATCACCGTGCGGATATTATGACTGACCTGCAGCAATTTCTTGTCTCCATTCGAGTGCACACTATGGCAGTGAGCAACATATCGCTCTGCAGCCTGCGTTGTCTGAGTTTATATTATCTCTGCCTCTGTCGATATTTACTGAGGCATTAAAGAGCGTGCAGCATGTCGCCACTTTATTTCCTGTAGCAGTGCCTGCTCAGCAGGACAGGGGCTAGCAGGGGTTAGATTTTTACTGAAGGGTATAACTGCCGCTACAAGATGAAGGTCTGTTAATTTCTCTACCACGTTGAGTCTGGCTTGCATAAAATAATAACAATGTGTGTTAGGCAAATGGGCACCAATGAGTTGGCCAAAACAAATGCATATGGTGTAACAGTTTGAATGTGATTTTGATTTGAACTTCTCTTGTTACAAATTACAGCGTACATAATTGTGGAGATAATACAATGGGTCTATTATCAGTTGCTCGATGTGGCTGCACTCTCTGTTGACTTGAGTGTCAGCAAGCCATCACAAACCTCACAACATTTTGTGTACTTTTAAGCTCTGACAGCTAACATTATTTGGAAGTCGCTTTGGATAAAAGCGTCTGCTAAATGTAATGTAATGTAAATGTAATGTAACATATTACCAAACATTTCCTTTTTTTTAATAAATCTATCAAAACATAAAGCAGCATGGGCATCCCAATAGAGTTCTCCTTCTCGCTCCGTGTCAAATGTGAGTCAAATATTCTTTCTCCATTTATTTTAAATGTATCCTTTTTTCATTTCCCTAAGTCCTGAATAAAATATTCTCTTTACCTACATGGATGAAGTAAATGTATCAATTTCTTCACTAGTTTCTCATTTTTGGGGACATAGAATCTCCTTGTGTGAAGTTGTGAGCTAGGAGCTGCTGTCCATTAGAGCTGCATATTTTAAATGTATTAAAACAATATTTAAATTGAGCTAAAAAAAGGAAACGCTTGGTGAGGAAGAGGAAATACATTTATCCAATTCATTTCTGACATAAACATGCTTATACCAAAATGCATGAAAACTTTGATTATAAGATGAGGATGACAGTCAAAAGCATATTGCAAGCAAAACATGGTTGCAGCATTGGGAGGTAACACTACAAATGTGTAGCAATCAAGGCCATAAAAACTGCCAGAAAATCCATGCTGCCTGGAAGGTCTAATCTCTTGGTGTTTGGAGAAGAAAAAGTAGTCACTACAAAAACTTTCAAACTAGTACTTTTTGCAGGGTTCTTGCATTGCATGACTGTGTACATGTTCTAGTCACTTTTACAGTGTTTTTTAACCACAATAAATAAAACTAATTAGGTATACCCTTTTCCCATTCCAGATAGTTATTTGGTTCAATGTTAATATCAAAAAGCCTTAAACTGACAGAAATGCCAAAGCCTGTCCAATGATTTTTGTGTTTCATCTCATAACATTATGCATACTCTGTAAACTTGACAGCAGTAACGCAGATTTCCAAACGTTTACCAGCATCCCACCTACCTTCTATCTGATTCCACCCGAGTGCAATACACTCAATCTTATATAGGTCCTGTGTCAGCCTTTCACTCTCACACTAAGTGTTCTAAGCACTGTGACCTTTGTAGAAGATAAGCTTCCTTCGGCTGACTTGAAGAGTTTGGAATAACGGCCTCAACCATTAATTTATGGCATTGCTAACCATATGAGGGCTATGAGCCAAGGTTATTGACCTTTCACGCCTGTCACTAGTGATAGAGGGAGCCAGACACAGGAGGAAAATGAATTGGGCTTATTAAGGAGCCGGGCTTTGAATTAAACCTAGGGGGCAACTTTATTCTCCAGGTTTCTCTTTCATTTAAATCATTACTTTTTTAATTTACACTTTGTCTTTTGCCAAAGTAGAAATTGAGAGCACACACAACAGGAGTTGCACTGAATGCTCCCGTGAACGTGCCTGGGAGAGAGCAGGGTGCAATGCGTGAAATGCCTGAAGGATTAACACTTGGAGCACAAAACACATTACACCAGCACATCTTGAACTGAGGTCATATCAGATGAAGGATTTTGTGCTTTTTGCAAAGGGGATTTGAACTATGAGGCAGACTCTTCAGTTTTATTTCAATCACAAATCTTTTTCTCTTTGTGGGTCTTTGCTCGTGATTTACTTGTACATTTGTAGCTGTAAGACAAAGGAGGAAAGCGGAACGGGCAGAAAACCATTTGACTAAATAAAATGAAGCATGTAAAGAATGTTGTGTGGACCACAGAGAAACCGAGCCATAGACAGAGAAGATTGAGCACATGTTATTTCAGCCCCGTCCTCCCTCAGAGCTCCTAGTCTGTAAAACCTGGTGGGAGGCAAGGGAGGCATGCATTTATATTGGATCAACATGCTATGATGTTATTTTTCCAGCTCCACTCCTTGTGTTTATAATCATACCCGGTCCCTTACGGGGTTCAACTAAAACCATTTTTATTGACTCTGGAGAAGCTTATCTCTGCCTGATGCATTGTTTGTACATGGGACCACAACGACATCCCAGTGGAAATAAACAATAGATAGAAATGGAGAACTTGTACCATAAATGTGCTTGTGTTATTAGAGGACGTCCCCAGTGAGATCCAACTTAAAGGACTTTGTTCCCTTCGTATATACCTCAGATTTTCAAATGAGCCTAGCTATAACCTCATTTAGAGAAGAAGAACAGAGACAGAATCACGAATGCTGCTTCAGCCATCCTCTGTAGTATTAATTTAGAGAAGCTTGTTGCATTTTTCAAGTGTTTGTTTATTTGCAACGAGATAGCCAGAGGAGGAGGTAATAGGACTAATGTATGAGAGTTGTGTGTGCTTGAGAGTGCTGTTTGCAAATGTAATGCATACTTTTGTGTTGGAGGGACTTATTTGCGTGCTGAGGTGAGCTAGGCTACTTATCAAAATGTACAAAATGGGGGGAAAAAATATTATTTTTGCCTGTGGGTAATGAGTGGAAGGGCTATTTTCGACCTGAAAAGCTCCATATCGCAAAAGTGTATGCATCGAGAAGGGACTGTGGACAAGTGAGTGCCAGCTGATGGGGAAATCATGCACTTAGGGTATAATCAGTCCGCAGCCAAATATACATGTCAGTTTTAAGCTAAAATTCACACACTTATTAACAAAAAAGATGACCACCAAATACTGAATAATCAAAGTGACTGCTTGAAATGTTCAACTAGAAGTCTGCAACAATAGTTATAGCTCGCCTTTTCTTTTACGCTCTCCTTCCTCTTTTGAGGTGTGAGTTGCGTGTTTTCCATGCAAGGTGCCAGTTACTTACATAGACAGAGAGGAGATGTAACAACCTCCCATTTTAAATCCAGATGCTGCATTTCCACTGGTGTTGCTCCCATTGTGGGCCATTTTGTGGTCTGGGACCAGATGCTGCACTTTATAATGAGCACTTTCCTTAAAGGTACTAAATGTGTCAGGAGGAAGAGCACATGAAGTTGCTGTCGGTTCATCATAACCTGATTGGTATAATCACACCTTTTTGGTTGTTTGAGCAATCAAGCCAAGAAAAAAAAAAAAAAACACTTCATAAAGCTAGCAGTGGCACGTCTGCACTTGTGTTGTTGTGGTTATGGGTGTTAGTAATGGATGAGGACACAAATTCCATTTACCTGATTATGCTCTGATGTATGTAATTTAAAGTCCCTGTTAGTGACTGATAAAGCTGTCAATCACAAACTTTCAGGATGAACACCAGGGCTGCCCCCCATAGTCAAAGATTGTGTTTTTATGGAAAAGTAGTTAGCCATTATTTGTTATACCTTTTTTAGGGACAATAATATTTGAGAAGCTTTTTTATACAGATTAAATCAACTAATAAAGTAACTTAAGAAATCCTGTTCGTAGTTTACAAAGAACTTCTTCAGCCGATAACAGTCCTAAATGTAGTATGCTGTGGAGGCTTGCCAAGAACATAAACCATCAGGTTGACAGGACATTATTACTTAAGAATTTAGTGTTTGTTTAAAGCAACTCGCCCGCCCCCACCACGCACACACGCACACAGCTTGTCTTTTTAAAGGGGATCTTACTGGATAAATAGTGGAAAAACAACTGTGGTGAACCCGTTTGAATGTTTCCCCTCTGTCCTACCAAGAATGTGTTGTCTAGGAGAGCTTAGGTCAAAAGACACAAACAAGGCTTTGTTCTGCATTTACCAGGCTTACACTGCGCAGAGTGGCTGTAGTGGGCAACACTGGCACACATTGTTCTTTTATACATCTGTCGAAAGATTGTGTAGTAGATTGAAAGAGAATATTTATTCATGAGCTGTTATGCTGTTTATTAATTTTATTTCTTTTGACTGCTAAGATAGTCACGCATTCTTGTCCTCTCAATTGGAGTGAACTGAAATTATTCATTTTGGATTTTTTCCATAGATTTAAAACAATCTAAACTGAAAAGATTCATGACCCAGAAGAGGCTACACATTAATGTGTGAAATCTGCATCAATATGTGTAAGTGTGTGGATTTTCAGTAATAGATATTTGATGATACAATCATCAAATATCTATTACAATAAATAAAATCTGCACAAATTTAGTGTTTGAGATTTTAGACTGCGGATATAGTGCATGTAAGAATGCAATGCTGCCACATTTTTATGACTTCAGACTTGAATATTACTCATAGTGTTGGATCCAAGGGCCGATACTAAAGTATAACCACGTAAATGAATATCCTGAGTGATAAAGTCAACAGCCGCTCACACTCGGGGCCACTCACAAGTATAATCAGTCCAACCTCACAGGAAAACAGTGTGGCCGTCGTTGCTTTTAATGGTAGACAAACTAACAACCAGAGCGCTCTCACGCTGAGCACCTTTATGAACAGGGCTGCTGCATGCATTAAAGGGTTTGTGTGTGTGCAGCAGTAGGTGTTGGACCCTGCTGACACCTGGAACAGCATTCTGGGAGACTTGGCCACAGCCAATGCAGTGTCTAGCCTTTCCTCAGCCTATCCTCTTTTCCCCAGCCTTCTTTTATTGTCTGCAGTGTGCTATGAAAATGCAATTGCACCACCATTGATTTGTGTCTGTTTGAAATAAGGCGGCCCAGATACTGGGCGCATGCATAAGTAGGGTTTTTTTCTTCTTTTTACCCCTTTCCTCCCCATTCTCTCTATTTCTATCCCCGTGTCCCTCTGTCTCCTCCACTTCCTTCAAATCCATTCTCAGCATGCCACACAGGCGAGACGATGGTTCCTTAGCCGCTTATCATGCCTTCCACCGGACCACCAAGGGGTCCAGGCATGTGCACACAGGCAGCTGTGCACCACTGTTAAACTCCATTCTGTGCGGGATAAGTGGGGATTGGCATGCTCTCTGCCCGTCAGAGTGGGTTTCATCTGCTCAAAAATGCGACAGCTGGGAGCTTTTTCATCCGTCCCACATGAGAAAGACACACAGAAATGAGACGTAGTGAGACAGAATAAGAGGAGAGGGACGTAAAGACTGGGGCGGCCACAGCTTCCTTACTGTGGCTTGGAGAATAGCAAATGTTGGCACATGCGTTATGAGTTAGCGCTGACATAACTGTTTTTAAAAGTGTCCTCACACATTAAAGATGTGTGGCTGGCTCCTCTACTTTCTTTCTTTACTCTTTATGCTGTAAACACTGAGCAGTAATGGGAGGAAGGGCATAAGAAGAGTAATTTATGTGCGGAGGAGAAGCCTGAGATGAGCCCTCCCTCTGGGATTAATGGGAGTCTCTGTCTCTGTTCACAGGAAATATGAAAGGCCCTTTGTTGGTAAAGGGCTTGCTGCTGCCAGCAAATAACTGCCCCCTGTCATATCGAAAATCCCCCAACCTCTAAATTCATTGCCTCCACTGCTGCTCATCCTTCACCCCTTTTTTTTTTCTTTCTTTAAGCCTATGTGTTTTCTGTCAAAGTCGCTCATTTATGATTCTGTGCTGTGCCCGCGGTACAGAAGCCCAGGAGACACTAGCTTGCGTTGTTAGAATTCACTGTCACTTCTAGAGTTCCGGCCATTGGGTGAGCAGAAGGAAGAGTCTGAGAAATGGTGCTGTACAGGTGGTGATTCATACTTTCACCCGTGATGCCATGTTCAGTCTTTTCCCTCTCTGATGTGTTTAATTCCAGGAGTCACTATGATATCAGGCAGAAAATAGCTGGTTTGCTGTTGTTAATGTGTGACTAGTGGACTGTGCTGGTGGTAGTGGTTTATTTTTAGTGTTGGTGCCGGTGTGTGTTGGTCTGCGTGCTAGCCAAGTGTGCCTCCTTAGGCTACGCTAAAAAAAGAATGGCCTATCAGTGAGGGGAAATGACTGTTTGGCACTAAACTGGCAGTGTTTCTTTCATCAGGTCACACATTGGTCTCCTCACACCTGAGGCTCAGGACAGGAAGGTGAAAGGCTGTTGGCAGGTGTTAATTGCTAAAAAAAAAAAAACACTAGAAAACAAAGCTTGATAATACTGTATATATTTTGTATTATCTGCTTGCTGTCTCCTGAGCTGATATTTCACACTGCTAAGAAGAATTTCAGAACAGTATATTTATTTTTACTTCTAAACCTAAATGGGAGGAATCAAGTATTTCAAACAGATTGTTCTCTTCTTTGTCTGCCTTGCATTTGAATTGTCTCCTTGCTCAAGCACTTCAATAAAGTACACAGATTAATGTGTTTGTACAAAAATCTTCTTTTCAGTGGCTCTGAGCTTATACCAACACTCTGAAAAGAATTTCATTCTTTTCTCTCACATGTCCAGCTTTTTCTGTCAGTATGTGGATTTTAGATTTGTTTTCATTTATTTGTACATTGCCATGAAGAAAAAAAACGTTTACTGGAACATCTCAGTCACACCTGAATAAATCTTAACTGAATGTGTGAAGAAATAACAGTTGAATTGTTTTTTTTTGTTTAGTTTTTTCAAAATACTAGCTTTACCCTGAAAATATATTCTTGCCTTCGATTAAAATGTATTTTTACAGTTGTTTGGAGCTGTCCATGATAGTTTCAGCTGTGTTTGCCTCAGGAGTTCCACAGTGAAAGCAGAGAATCTATTGGCTCCATATTGACTTCCCCAGGCTGTCTCCAATGGATTTGACATGGATAACGCAGTTCTGTTTGTAACAAAAGGGGGGAGGGGGGACTTAATAAAAGCAGGAGACCCCAAACTGAAAAACGAGGGAGGAAGAGGGGAACTTAAATGAAGAGGGCTCAACTTGGCAAAAGCAATGGGTTGTCAGGGGCAACTAAAATGGCTCTGTGTAACTTGCCTCCCACTTACCCTCCCTTCCAGTAGGCTCAGATGCAGACATATAGTAGGACTGAATATGAGCCTGACATTGAAAGGATGAAACAAAATACACACATTGGATGTCTGCCTTTATAAATGATTTATAATTGAGTTTTCCCAGACTCTGCTTGGGAGTGTAGATGGAGTAGAGCTTTAATGAGCTTCAAAGTTTCATGTTATTCTATGCTTTAATTGTAATACTGAGGGACACCATTCATTTGTTTAATATACTAGACTGGGAGCTGATGGCTAGGCTGGCATGCTAGGGGGGAGTTTAATGGCCATTCTCTGGAAAGGATAAGGCTTATTAGGTCTGATGGGCCTCCTGTCTCATATAACCTAATGTGACCATGATAGACAGAGGATTCTGGGTTTGGATACATCGGAACTATAAATCGAAGCATATTCCCAGGCCCTGGACTTTGTAATTGCCCATTAAGGACCATGTTTGTAGATGGAGAGGCCAGATGTCCGTGATGTGGCTAAGGGTCCAACGTGGTCCAACGTTTTGATCAGCATACAGTTGAAGTGAGGAGGAGCATGGGCTGGACATTGTCCCTCATTAAAGTGACCTGCTCTCTGCTAGCAGACCCATAAAAGAAAACCCTTTTAATGTTCGTACAAGAGAAGCTCCACAATTTGCCTACAATTCCACAGCTGTAAAAAAGGGAATTGAATTCCATACGAATTCTCTGTTGTCATAGCTCACGGCACCAGCTGTCTGTCCGTGTTAAAATCTAACCCTTGGGCGCCACTCCCTCAGTTTGGTGTGTTCCATATGTTACATTGATCTTTAAAGCCCGGCTCCCACTGGTCTACTTGAGTAGAAGACCAAGCCGGATTGAGTGGGACATATGCAAGGACAACATCAAACATTTTAGTATTTGGTGTAAGATCACATGACCCCGGTGATGTTATTCTGATTGATTTATGATGCAAATGGCGTCTCTCATGTTACCACTCTCCTCGTTTCTCATCATTACTTAGTTAATATACGTAAATGTGTACTTGGTTCTGTGGAACCGGCTGTCAGGATATGGTAATTTAATTTACTCTAGGCACACTGTCAGGGATACTGTGTCAGTGTTGTACTGTGCATGCATGGCATCATCCATCCCTCCCTAAACTCCCTATCTCTTGTTTGTGTTTTGGCTGTAAACTCCCATGCACAGCTGCCACCGGGTCATGTCTGGGGGTTTCTGTAATGCCGATGACCTCCTAATGTGGATTCCAGTGATGCAGAAAGGCAAATGTTTGTGCTTCCAGGTCTTCCTGGTATCCCGGGTCGCTGCAGCTGTCATGTTATCCCCTTCCTGCCCAAGTGTTCCAGCTCAAAATGCAACACAATATCTGGTAGCGTCCCAGCTGCAGACACTTTAAGATATCTGCTGTTATTTTGACAGAATCCTGCATACTTAATCATTAGGCTTCCGGCACAATAGCCCTCTTTGAGGCTAAAGTCCCAACTGGAAAACAACAACTGTAGATTTCAAGGAAGGAATGTGATTTAATGCCCTCATAATGCCATGCTGTCCTATTAATGCTGAATGAACTCTACGTGAACTACACAATTCTAGATAAGGTTCACTCTGAATTTTGCTCAGGGTAAAAGGTAGTAAACTCTGTGCTTAGCTACACTTGGTTAGTGTGCAAAAATCCTCCCTCCCACCATATCTTTAATTTCATTGTCTTCTTTTCTGTGCATATAATGAGCTTGTTTGTATGCTGGTCATAATGAGTGCCAATGGAAATCTTATTTACACTAACTGGGTGTAGGAGTGTTGGCCAGCACAGTGGAAAGTATCCCCTCTTTGCCAGTCTGCGGGGACTGCACTGAGCCGTGTTTCTGACGGATGGATCTTTTTAATGTGACAACTGAAAGAAGCCCCACAGTTTCTGCTGTGGACCAGGATACAATTAAACAGCTACTAGTAGAGCTCTGCTTTTACCTCCGCCCCTTTCTCTTTGTTTCACAAGGTTTTCTTTCTGCCTTATTCTACTTCCTCTCCTCTTTTGCTCAGCTCCTTTTACTCTTGGCCGAAAACTGATATTCGCAAACTGCTTCAGGTTACAGTGCAAGCTGTAAGATTCTTTTCAAACGGTAAAGTCTGTGGATAATGGCATGCGGTAGAGGTGTGGGTATAAGGGATGGAGGATCGCAGCACCGAGGGAGGAGCCGCTCTCCCCTTTGCCGCTAGGCTAAAAGCATTCAGCTCCTGCCCATTGTGACTCCTCACTCAAAGGGGATTTGTGATGGGGGTGATCTTTGACCCCTCTACACCCACATTATGTAAATGAGTGTACAAAAGTAAGGGATGATACAATTATTTCCCTACACGTAAAGACTTTCAGTATGTGTGTGTTGATTTTTGTGAGTTTGCACACAGTGAAGTGATCAAAGACAATGCACCACTTGCTTTAGTCTCAGATGATAGACATAGTAGAGACACATAATTTCAGTTGTCTCTACTACCGCCTTAATACTTCGATTCTCTCGCCTGTATGTGTGTTTAGTGTTTACTGCTTAACAATCAATGTCCTTAAGGCATCTCAAAGGCAGAGAGAAAAATAGGAAGATGAACCTGTTGTCATGTAAGTGAGCTTCCTCCATATGTTGTTATGGCAGTGGTGGGGAAGGTAACCAGATTCCCCTGTCAGCCCTGCAGCCCCCCCTCCCACCCCCCAATGCTGTTATTGTCCCTGTGCACAAAGGATGGGGGGGAAGGCTGTGTAACACAAGATGGACCAACACGCTGAGGTTCATAGACAACGCCCTTTCCCAGACTGTATCTGAGTGTATCAACTGACCATTTCTGGCCGTAGAAGGTTTGCATCTCCGACCAAAGAAACAATCCTGGAAATATATTGTGTTTGTCATTATAACCTCACTGCAGTAGATAGTGGTGACAACTTATATTTATGCCGGACAAAAGGGAATAAAACTTAGTGACAACGTATTATCTACTTTGTATTTGTAATGGTATTATCTACCATTGTACAAAATGGACAAAATGCAATGTGCTGTTTATAACTTGGAACTGATAAAAGGTCCAGTATTTTCATGTGACTGATATGGATTAGATGTGGGTTGAACTTGTGTTCAGTATCTGCTTCACATTCAGGTTTTGAGTGTCAAAGGGACAGTGGTCTCTAATCAGTGACTCATTAGCTTTTTTTTTTTTTTTTTTTTTTTACATGCTTCCAGGAAAAGCAAGGCAACATTTATTTACCATTTTGCTGTGTTTGCTTTAACCAAAGACTGAAAACTCTTCCCCCGCTTTTGTGTGCTGGGCTAATGAATATAACAGCACCCTGTTTGACACTAAAGTAATGGAAGTTGCAGAGCTAGACTTAATGGCTCTCAGTTTTGTCCCTTTTACACCTTTTCCCTGCTTTTATGTTGATTTTGCTCAGTATAGTGATGTACTTAATAACACAATAATGCATTTGAAGAAAGGATGCCCTTCAAAATCAATAAATTAAAGATGCAGCAAAGTTTTAGTTCTGTGTGATTGGTAGCTTTTGATTAATGTGTGTCTAGGTCATGGTAGCTGTATTTAATTTAAACCACTTTGATTTCTTAAATATTTTCCACCTGAACGGTATTTATAGGGCGGGGGGTCTAGATACTTCAGCACCACATTGTAGAGCCAAATCCTTGCTTTTAAATGCATAGGACTGTGCTAGTAAGTGCTGTTTAGATTTTAATTTAAAGCAGTTGTTGGATTACGCTGAAACAGTTGGCCAACTATTTAATTTCCTCGTTTGAATTGTGCTCTTGAATTATGTGGTCGCATAAGTATACTGTCAGCATTTCTACATGTCAAGTTGCATTTCATGATGTGTTTTTCAGTTTTTTAATTAATCCAGCATTCGCAAATACATGGAACTTTTGCTTGTTTTTAAAACCCAGTTTGACTCTGGTGTACTTGATTCAAACCATATGTTGAAGGGGCTTGAAAGGGTTCAACAGTATCAACAGACACAGCTGGCCGACAGTCTGTGATCTCATAGCATGCCATGTTTGCCATATTTTGCTGTGCTCGTTAGCCTTGCCAAAGCCCTACCTCTGCTAACTAATTATTTGCTCTCAGATGCCAAATCACATGCTGATGAATAACCTTCAAAATGGTCCGTGTCATGCTTTTCTTAGAAAACAGTTCGGGGGCGGTGAATCAGGTAATGTGGTGAGTTTTAGGGATCCACAAGTTCAGTGCTGACGTCACAAAACTGGTACGCTTGTAAAAGCATCGAATGGGTGTTATTAATAAGTGCGGTGGAGGGACATCTCTTCAGTGTTCACGTGTGGTGTTAGCATGAGAATTACAGTCCACATTTGCTGTGAGGTGTCCGTGGACAGTGAGTTACAGCCCAACTGCCCTCAGCACTGATCATTAACAGTTTTAACACACTGGGATATTAAAGTTTGTTTTACTGCTCCCATCAACAACCATGCAGGACTATAGACACATGTTATTGAATTCATATAATGTGAGTTATTAGGCCGTACATCTTGGGTGTCTATGTATATTGCCGGTGTGGTCCTAGAGGAAATAGAGTAGCGGAGGAGATCATATTGGTTAATAAGCAGCTGTGCCATACCTGACCACAGAAGATATGAACAAAAAATAAAAGGTTATTATTATTAACACCCCTGGACTGCTTGTCGAAATCCCTGCATCTATATGAGCATGCACACACACACACACCTGGTGCAGATAGACTTTGTTCAAAACAATAAATAAGCTCACTTTTAGCACAGGGTTTTATCAGCCAATGAAAGTAATGAGATTAAGCTAGTAAAAAAAAAACACGATTCCTGTGCCCACTCCAGTGAATCAGAGGCATGTGTGTAAGCAGGGAGAACAGCCTTGGATGAGAAGCGGTGTAAGTAATAAAACCAGCCACAGACCAAGTGATGCAGCCCCCATCATTTCCTATTGGTCTGTTCATGCGCTTTAAAAAATAGGATCAATTCCAGTCTGCTATTCTTATACCTGCAGGCATAGCAGAGGAGGTTTAAAGAAAATAGGACCCTGCCTGGAACAATTTAATCCTCCCAACTTGACCAGCTAAGTGCTGCACCCTGCCTGTGCCATGTGCCTGCTGGCCTTTTTTTTTTTATTCCCCAAACTTTATTCTTTCCACAGTAATGACAAAGCTAATCAATGCCCATCAAAATCAAAATGACATTTCACCATTAAGTTAGCTGTAGCTTTTCTTGTTAGTAAGTAACCTGTAACAAAGGCAAATCTTCTCAACTGCGTAAACAAAATCTTACTGCTACTTTTTATACACATCTCATTGTGGGATTAATTCTGAATAGTGTAGGCATCAGCTTGTCTCTACTTATGTATATGTGAAGGAAGAACACAAGACAAACAGGGAGACACATCACGAATTGGGTGGTGGATTAGGGTGCAACAGTGTGGTTTGATGTTTAATCACTCCTTATGCATAAGCTGTTCTAAGGGGGATAGAAAAGCATTTCCAGTAAGCTCTAATGGTAGTGGGACGTCTCCCTGCCGAATCTTGCCTTTGCTGGCATAACACACTGTTTTTGTTTGCCTGAGAGGTTCCACTGAAGCATAATGATAGGACAGCACCAGCCAAACGTAGCACCTCACTTCTCTCCCCCTCATCTGTCTCTGGGTCGGTTAGGGTGACACAGGTGGAGGCACCGTGATCGCTTGCATTTTTTTGAAGTTTGAAAGCCCTCTTCACAACAGTGCAGATGCACTTGAAAGCATAGTATTGGACCACAGTTAAACTGCTTAATGAGAGATCAGGCTGTTTTTGTGACATTTTTAAGCGAAAAAATTGACAAAGGGAAACAGCAGGAAAACGGCACATGCCATTCACTACAAAACTAAGGGTTACAATAAAAAACGCCACCGATCGTTTCCTTGAGACACATACAGAGACCACCCGACAGCCGTCAGCTGTCAGCGGTGATTCACATGTTTGTGCCACCTACTTGTTTGTGCCACCACTGTCGATGTTCGTGTGACCCTGACGAACATTGCTATCACTGCGGAGCGACAGACTATTCCCACGAGTCCTCGCGTTAAAAACCCAAGGTCTGGAAACATTTCCGCAGGCGGCCTTTCCAAGCGGAGACAGATTTGTACACGACCATGCTTGTGGTTTGGTGTTATAGCTGCAGACAAACTGAGGACAGATGTGTTTGGAGTCATTTTGACCCCCCCTCCCCCCGTGATCCTCTATTCCCTCCCTCCCTCCCTCCTTCCTTCCAGTTCCCCTAATCTGTGACTCATTGTGTCTGTAATAAAGGACAGCTGCACAGATCCTTCTCTGAACCCATTCAGTTCAGCTGATTACATGGGAGTAAGAGGGCTCTTTTCTCCCAGAGTTCAGTCACACAGCCATGCTCCCCACATGGTAATGCTCTACTGTTCCCTTAACACAGATAATGCATGTGCGAGGAGACACTTCCTCGTGCTGGACTGATGCCAACACTAATTGTTCACACCTGATGTTGCATTTGTTACAGTTAAGGAACTGTTATATCCATTTGTAGTTGTAATATGTAACACAGATTTTGCTCACATAACGAAAACCATTCATTCTTTATCTATATGAACTGTTACAATACATTTTCTAACTTTGTAGATTGAGATGTTAGCATTTTATATATATATATATATATATATACACTACCGTTCAAAAGTTTGGGGTCACCCAAACAATTTTGTGTTTTCCATGAAAAGTCACACTTATTCACCACCATACGTTGTGAAATGAA
>JAVQJL010100106.1:0-17044 GCA_036024295.1 Nannoperca obscura | reverse complement strand
TTACACGCACACCAAGCCTTAATTGCTAACAGATGAATGCTTTGTTATGATATGGCGCCAATTAATTTTTTTCTCCTAAAGTGGTGATAGACTCAATATCTAACAGAACGGAAAGAGTTATCATTTCTTACTTGATGTATGCACACATATGGATGCACAGCACAGCCACAAAATAAGAAAAGTGAAGATGCCCACTGTTGGACTACCACTCTGTTCATGAACAGACATTAGAGCTGAGCTGCCTGGCGTCAACAACTGTACATGCATGGTGGAATAAACCACAATAAACAACCGATCAGAACTATAGAACAGTCCTATCTTCTCATCCTTCTTTTTTACTATAGTAAAATAAAATATATGCTGAAATAAAAACACTATAGAAATATATATACATGGAGAATAAAGGGAGGTGCTAGTAGCAAATGATGGGGCAATGCATGAATGAAAGTGCAGGGTAGGTTACTCCTAATATTATTCCGATTGGTCTCATTCACACACACACACATTGACCTGATGGTGACGGAGCTGCCATGCAAGGTGCTGGCCTCCATCACTAGGGTTCAGTGTCTTGCACAAGGACACCTCGACATGTGGACAGGAAAACAGAAACTCTGCTTTCAAAATGTTAATTGGCTCAAGTCAAAACCAGAAAAAAAAACATAAAGAAAGACAGGAATGCTGCATTGGCTCAAGTACAATAGTGTTCATAATAGTGAAGAAAAGAAGTTGAAAATTAGGTGCTCTTCAAGGACAGGGCCAATGGTTGAATAAGATTTAAAAAACATGTTTGAAAACAGTGCGCGGAGTGAAAGGAGAGGATGTCTGAAGGGAAGGATGTTGAAGGAGAATATCTGATCCAAAGGAGTGTGAATGTGAGTGAAGATGAGCTCTGGCTGAAACATGCTGATGGCTACACATTCATCCAGCTCCAGCCAACTTCTATCACTATCTTTGAAGTTCAGTGCACTGTTGGACTTGGTTGTGCAATTCTGACCCTTCCTTCTTTCCCTTCTCCCTATTTTCACCCACCTGCGGCGGACCTGTCTGTGTTGCCCTCCAGGGGACTCCCTCCCTCCCCTGGAGAGCTCTGGGGCTCCATGGAGAACTCAGAGGTCTGGACGTGTGAGAGCGGGGCCGGGGCCTGCTCCAGTCCACCCCCCTCCCTCCTTGACGACTCGTCTTCATCTTCATCATCATCCTCCTCCTCGTCCTCGTCCTCCTCCTCTGTCCCACCGGTTGGGGTGTTCTCACATTCAGGCTCCTTCATGACTGAGAAAAAATTTGATCACATAAAACTTGATCCCCAGGGGAAAGTTTTCCCAGTTTTACCAGATACTCTTTCTTATTGGCATTTTTATGGAGGCAAAACAAACTGATGAAAAGTTAATGATAAAAAAATAAAAGCTCTTGTAGTGAATGACAGCTGGTGAAGTTTAGTGATTTAGTTTTTAAGCTTCTACATGGACTCTTTAGCACGGAGATGCGGACTTACACTGACCAGGTGCAAGAGAACCAAACACTCCTGTTTAGTGGCCTGTGTGAAAAACCACCGTTTTTCTTATTGTTAACACCTGTCATATTTACTGCTATATGTTATGTATGTTCTGTTTAGGGACTGACGATGGGACCTTTTTTGTCATCTTGCAATCCAAGTGAAATAAAACTATGCTTTGCCTATCCCTTCATTCTGACTAGTTCCCGAGCTGGAGCCTGGTTTCTTGAAGCCTCTGCAGACAGTCTGATGGACGTCAAGCTGGAAAAAGTGTCCCTACCACCTCTCTAGTCTGTACAGAGACAGAATGGCCCCAACAGGCAAATCATTATTTTCACTTAATCAAAATTGAATCTTTTTTTACTTTTTGGAAACGTGTACTAACTTTGACTAGCAAGAGTATTCTTATTTTGATCATTCCTAACTTTCCATGCATTTTGATGGCTGCAGTGGTCTCACAGATTATAGTGCATGTCTTCTGAAGTGTCTTCAGTTGTGTAGTAACACTTATGTGACTCCACACACACACACACACACACACACACACACACACACACACACATATACATACACACCTTATCACTGGGTCTGTGTGTTTTTACCTTTCAGGTCTGACGAATACTCCATAGGTGCTATCCATTCATAGTCATACATCCGTTTGCTGCCAGAGGGGAGCATGCTGAAGATGTCATCTGTGGTGGACTCGGAGTCTCCGTGGCCATGCCCGGAGCCCGCCATCCCGCTGTCTGGCCACAGGTTGAGGGAGTGCGCGTCTGGCTCTTGGCGAACGTCCCTCTCGCCGCTGGCTTGGCTGCTCTGGTCGCCGTCCATTTCAGCGCAACCCCTCGAGTTCTTGTCTTTCATCAGATAGTCGCAGATGGCATCTATGTTCTCCTTCTTCACACCGGGCATGACAGCTTTGGCTCTCCTGGGGTCGACAATGTTGTGTTTGTTGCCGGAGCTGAAGTCAGGTTTCTTGAAGCCAGCATCTGCAGACGACTCCATGGTCGCACCGCCGGGGAAAGGGTCCCTGCCATCCCTCTGGACTGTATCCAGTCTCGCCTTTAACACTTCGATTTCTTCGGTTTTCTCGCGTAGCTCCATTTTCAAGACTCGTATCCTGATGCTGACCATTTTGCGGATCTCAGACAGCGCTGTCTCCAGCACCACGGTGATATTTCTGCCAAGGTGCTCGGCGATATCGCTAACCGAGCAGAGCAGCTCCTCGTCGGGCTCCAGCTCTAGGAAATCGCCGTCGTGTCGGGTTGCTGACCCGGGTGACTCCATGAAGGCGCCGTGGAGCTCAGGAGACAGGCTCGTCTCAGCGAAACTGTGGTTTCTTTTGCGACTCATAGGTTGGCCTGACCACGGGCTTTATCTTATGTAGACTTTGGCTAGCTAAAAGCTACTCAGCAAGCTAATGTTTGGATGATGCTGAAAGACAGTAGTAAGGATTGTCAGAGTTAGCTTGAGTAACACCGGATGTAACAGGAAGTTCTCTTCAAAACAAAAGCATTATCATGTCAAACAACTGCGTGGACATAATAGACTTTTATCTTGAAAGCAATAAATAGAAGTATCAATTTTAATATTCATTTACTTGACAGATACACACCGGAAACACACAACATAATTGCAGTAATGGGCTAAATTCGGCAGAGTTCGCATCAATATTCATAAGTAGCGCCATCTATAGTATAGAGCAGGAACAGTTACATTAATATTAGTACTGCTTAGTACTGTTTTATAGATTAATTGCAATCTGCTCCAGCAGCAGGGCGAAGTGTAAAAGACAGTGTAGAAGATGACGCTGGCCAACACTGAGTGATAAAATATCTGTAGCGTGGTTCTGCAGACGTTGAAAGATCAGAGTCTACTGAGAAAATATGGGCAGCTTTGAGCTTTCTGCGTTTTTAGTCTAGGTACATGTAGTCCTCTACAATGGTCACCTCTATTCCCCTGATGCTGACTGGGTTTGGGCGGGTCCATAGCTTCCTAAATAACCTAGAAGGTTTGCAGCTTTCAATAAGTTGTTGTTTCTGGGTTTTAACTATCAAGTTTGTAGTTGTAAGTGTTAATAAATTGTTAAGAAATGAATTTTGGTCCAGATTATCTCCAGTTCTTTTCTAGAATGAAGTCCTTGTGAGGGACTGAACTAGCAGACATGAAGAGTCACATGTGGATTTTCAAGAGGGTTTTATTTCCTGAAAAACAAGATTCTATTTAAAATATATGCAACAAAGGTTCTAGGTCCATAAAAGAGGTAAACTCAGGTCAGGACTGCTGATCATAAACTAAATAGATCTGAAGACACCAAACTGACCTAATAAACTGAACACAAAGTGTTCAGTTTATAATGGCTGATCAGACCATTGTAGAAACAAATGGGGTAACACAAAGACAAACACTAACAACTAAAGAACAAATAATACATTATAATACATACATACATACATCAATCAGTTTGAAATTAACAAATAACCAAACCGAAAACTAATATGTTTTAAAAAAAATGATCAGGTTGCAGATTCAGTCCTCCAACAGTCTTACCAGTCAAAGAGTCTTTTCTGGCAAGTATCTGGCAACCTTCATGTTTTTCCTATTGATGGCGTATAATTAATCAATAAAGCAAGTGATGTATTAATAGTTAACAAAGCTAGTTAAATTATTTACAACCAACCCCTTAGTTATATTTCCATTTTGTGATATGAAATGAGGAAAGCATTGCTCTGAAGAGAGGACCCTTTGTGTTCTAGAGAAGCACATAGCTTTTCTTTTCAATGCCTATAATTTGTTTAAGAATTTATATGGTAACTCTAACTAATCAGTTTAAAGTGTGATTATTCCTTTGATGAAAAATTATCCATATGAGAAAATGATTGATCTTCCTCTATGACCCTTTTTCACAATCTATTAGATTTAATAGACACGCTCCATGATTCAGATATAGCACCCAATACCCCACATTTCTTCTCACTTCATTGTTGATGTTTTGAAACGCACCAGATGAACTACTACTACTTAACAGAGAGCGGGAAGGAAATTTAGGGATTTTGGTGCATTATTGGATGCAACAGCAATTTTTAAGGCTGTACTATTAATAGTTTTATTTTTTAGATGACTCAAATGACTGTGTAATGTGAAAGGTGTCATTCGCAGTGAAAACCCACAGAGAATAATCACTAACTCTTGAGTTGAATTCACCTTGATGGAACTTTTTTCGCCTCTTTTAGCTTATTGTTTTACCTCCAAATTCTGCTCTCATTAGCCTTGTTTTCAGCAGAAGCAGGCGGCTTTTTCAGTGGAAAAAGTTTGGAAAAATCAGGTTATGCAGCTTTAAGTAAATGATCAACTTGTGTTCCAATCATAAAGCTTATCAAGGCAGATGACCGCCCACCTAGAGCCTGGTTCTGCTCTAAGTTTCTACCATGATGGGTATGATGGGAATGATGTTGGTCTTTGTAAATATAAGAGTTGGTCTCTATACAAAAAGTGCCCTGAGTTAACTTTGTTATGATAGGGCGCTATATAAATAAAATTGAATTGAATTGCATTGAACTGAAATTGAATGGTAACTTTATTGTAGTGTGTCTAAAAATAAAAAATATAAAGGACAATTTAAAGCAGGGTTCATACTTTAAGGGATTCACAATCACATACAGTATAATACTGGTGACCATAAATCTGAGCAGATCACCATGACATGTGGAATCCCCCAGGGTTACATTCTCGGGCTGCTATTATTCAACAAGATCCCTCTTGGTCAAATCATACATTACAATAATTTACATAAAAATGATGCTTATCACAGGGGAGAAAAAGCACACAACTACAAGAAGAACGTAAAAAGCTGCCTAGCCTAAAGTATGTTGTACTTTACACCATCATCTGACACCTATAAACGTATAATAAAAAAGAGTAAGTATTACTAGATGTTTCAGACACTTTGCAGAATGTGTATTACTTTAGTGCTGAGCCATTATGCATCCTGTGATTCTTTCCCCGTGATTGTCTGTTTGCTGCTGTTATAAATTCCTGAGTGTCACTCCAGTCTTAGAACAACACTGCTGCTGAATGGATGCAACTCTGAGTTGACAGAGGAACTGACTGGAGGAAAGGAAATGCTGAGTCTGTTCCTGGGATGTTTGAGGGGAAAAATGCACACTCTGGATTATACACTGACCCAAACCCCCACAAAACCAAACAGAGAGAAACACTTTAGGGGGAAAGCGCACAAAAATACAGGAGTTATATTTAAGTGGTTATATAGGAAATAAGACTAGCTGGTCTTCATGTAAGAGAATTAATCAAATATAGGCTTGTATGTATCCCCCTCTCTCAGCCCTTTTGGTAATGGAAGAAGTTTTATTTGTTCAGTGAGTGATTATTAACCTGAAAACTGCACACTTGGATTTTGAGGAGGGACAGGAACTTATTTGAATTGATATATACAACCACAATTACAGCATTAATAGAAATAAATCACAAAAGCAACATCACAAACACAGTCAACATGATAAGAGGTTTTGACCTGTCAGTGTAGTAGACACATCAGAAGAGTTTGAGTCAAGTTAACCGGAAATGTAGGGGGAAATTAGCTAATGTAACTTCAAAATAAGAGTAACGTTTGCAGTATGTCATTTTCTAGCCCACTAGGCACACATTTCACCGCTATGTATAAAGAAATTAGTAGAATGAATGACACACAAAAAAAACAATTATACCTTCACAGTTACATGATAAATATTAGTTATTCTCAAATAATAATAATTGTTATTTTATTTAATAAACAACATTAATAATATATATAAACAAAAACGAAAATAAAAAATATTTTTATATATATATATATATTTTTTTTATTGTTTTATACAGTTAACTGTTATGTTATATTTCTTGTAAGTTTTGTTTTTCCCAAGAGAAACAAGGAATAAAATGTTAATACAAATCTTTTGGGGAAATACTGACTCATTATTTTAGTCACGTTTTGAAGATGTATTATTCATTTTTGTCAATGAAAATATAAGAAAGGCTATTTTAATTCATTCAAATAGAAATTCCAATATTATTAATAAATCAATCTCCTTCTCAAAAATGAGCTACACACTTGTGAAATGTATAGTATCTTCGTCTCAATCTCAATAATCATCCCAGAAGTATGTCAGTTGAGGTGTGTGTGTCAATGAGTCATTTATTTTGAAAAGAAACACCAGCTCAGTTACTGTGGACAGTTTGGATGACACTCCCGTGTCTTGTACCGGGAGACACGTTTTGTTACACGTACCGTGCGGAGGCGAGAGATGGTGCGGTGTTGACTGACTGCACTGTTGTATTGGACATGTCAGCCAGGTCGGACCGAGACACTGGCAGCCGCGGCTATCAGAGAAAGATCTCTACTGACGGCCAGCAGCACCGGGAGGTGGATAAATCAAACCAGTATAGAAGAATGGGTCTGTACTAATAACTTCTACTACAGGAATTTCAGAGCCAGAGCGACAATGTACTTACTAATGTCGTTATTTAATATTAGTATCCAGTTATTTTGTGCATCTCAAAATCAGCCTAAGTGGTGTCAGCCGATAGTTTTCTATGAGATGTGCGTCTGTGTGGTTTGAATAGGGTCGGTGTAACGCACTGCTTAATATTAAAGTGAAATATAACTGCACGTTTTCTTTGTGCTAATATGTTGATAACAGAAAATAATTTGAGGGCCAATTTTGATAATGAATCATTTTACTCTATTTGTCTAGAGAAATGTAAAATATTAAAAACATTACTTCTTAATTTGTACTTTTCAATTCAAGTGTAAATTCACCAATTAGTACCAAGGTTTTATTTAATGGATTAATTGATGGATTACAATGGTCTCCACTGTTTAATGAGTTTAAATGGGATAACAGCCCATATAATCAATTTAGCATGAAAGCCATCACTGAATTTCCACCTTTATTAAAATATATATTTAATGTCAATTAAGGGATGGATTTGTGTGATTTGGTACATTTTAAGGTTTCTTTTTACCTCTTTCAGATAATCCATTAAAGTTTTTTTAAAGATTCCCTTTTTTAAGTTTTAAATGAGTGGAATGTTAAGGTAAAAAATATATATAACTTTCATAGTGTTCCCCAACACAACTACAGTCTGATCTGAACTGCACTGGAGAAGTTGAGGGTTCAGAGGAAGGAGGGAGGGGCATGTGCTGCTTTTTCACTTTCTACACCCAGTGTCATTCTTCTGGTCACCAGTCCGACTTTTAGGCCACTTTACAATGTCAAGAATTGCTTACAAAAGTGCTTTGTTGTGTAATGTCCATAGTGTGTGTTCCTAATTGCTTTTCTGTTACTTTCCTATTGGAATTATATATATTATCCTACGTTGTCATTTGTGGAAGACACATTGGTCATATGAATTAGTATTGTGTGATGGTGCTTAAAATAAAAGTAAGCCACTTGCAATGTAAACTGCATAAAACACTTCCAGAGTGTGGTCGTGTGTGTAACATCACTGCTGTTATTAACAGTGCGTGGTTTCTCCAGAGATGCTGCAAATCTGAAGGGAACTCTGTCAACATGTGAGGAAAACTTCCCAACAGGTAACTTGAGACCAGTGGTTCGTTTTTTGATTTTTCTTTTAGACATGCCACACACATATTGTCAATGTTGGTTGGTCGTTTCACGTATTTGGTACCTATTGGATGCTGTAACATTTTGTAGGATATCAGTGGCGCCCAGAGGATGAATCCTAATGACTTTGGTCAATTCCTGAGTTTTGTCTTAGCACCAGGTCAAATATGCAACACCGCTCAGTTGCAGTTGTTTGTGTACAGGATTGTAATGTTGACCTAGAGGGCACGTTAATAATCCAGCTGGACAGGAGTCTCGCAGGGGGGGAAGGGTCCACTACATTTCATTGCAATCATTCGATTTTGCTATTTGTTATGTTTGAGAGGAAACATTGCTTTTAGTTATACTGGACTGGAGTCATAAGAGCAAACATGTGACCTGTAAAACTGAAATGACCTCAGTGGAAAGTCATGTGAGAGAATTTGATGTGGTTTATACCTTGAACCTGTGAGTTCCTCTGAAGTCACTTATTAATCCATGAGTCAGTTACACAGTGTCATCATTGACTCAAATCAATGAACGAGTCTATAGGTAGCTGTCAGTTTGTCTTTTAAATTGGTCTTCTTGTTGAAATCCAAAACTAACATTCATCTAAGCTTTCTAATAATTCATCACACTGACCAAATAAGAATAATGTCAATTGTTGGTCAGAAATCACAAATAAATAAAGGTCATAATTTGAACGAATAATATTAAATACATTGTTCATCATTTAGTAATGTTAACATCATACTGTTCCTTATTCATTTTGAATGTGTTTGTGCTTTCTGCCCTGAACCTACTGTAGGTGAAATGAATATGTAAAAGGATAAAGGTCAACTCAGAAAAGTCTGCTCTGCAAACAGAACCTGAACGTCCTTTTCCTGAAAAACTATTATATTAAAGTGTTTTTACCACAGTAGCAGAAACTGCATCTTAGCAAAAGTTAGCAAGAAAGGTACTACTGCCTTTGAGACTAGGAAAATACAAAATTACTCTACTCATGTAGTCTGCACATCCGTCCCATTCTTTTCTTCAAGTGTAGCACAAACGTCCACTTAAATGGATGAACTGATTAGAATTTGATAGTCAAAGGTCAAGTTCATTGTGACCTCACCAAACACGTTGTTGGCCATATTTATCTGAATTGATTCCAGAATTCACACTCATGTCGACTGGGGTGATATAAAGAGTAAACAATAACTAGCACAGTACGGGCTCTCCTCCGTCTCCTCCATTTTGCTTTCACTTCCTGCCTCATTTAAAATTTTGAGGGAATCAAGCGACTGCAAACAACATACTGGAGCGCGCCTAGCTAAACGTGATCCTGCGAGTGAGTGAGTTTCACACACAGCTCATAGAGAGGCTTCACATCTAAAAATTCCAGGAGAAAACAAAAACATTTAGTGTTAATCTACTCTATAAGAGTCCGTCTTTACATAGTAATCAAGTACATGTGTGCCTGTTTAGCCAATACACCTATGTTAATCCTTCATTAATCAGTTCAACAATATATATTCACTGTAATCATACATTATGTATTATCAATACAGAGCTAACTTTCATTTAGACAAACAAAATACACTTTATACCTTTTATTCAACTTATAGATGTACTTATGCATGAATGCACTTATCAAATGAAAGAACAGCATCAGTAATATATCAAACAATACAATACAATATGATATTTTTCATAAAATACTGCCTATCAAAGGTGTGTCCTCATGCTCTTGTCAACCCCGTCAGATAAAAAAAAAACCCTGAACAAAGCAGGAAATATTGTGGCCAACTATTACTTTGAGGACCAGTTTTCCACTTCCTGTTCATGGTGGATGCAACAATGGGACACATGATGTGATAAGTGTTTAATATATATTACAAACAATGTAGATATCACTGCGGTTACAGCTTTTACACGTCAACATCGTCTATTCATTATTATGATTAGTTAAAAACTTAGTTAAAAACTTGTCAACTCTGTTACACCTCAACTCCATAATAATAATATTATATTACTATTACCATTACTAATTAACATCTCTATGTGGAACATGCATTGTGCTACTATATGTTCTCTTTTCTCCTGCTCTGTTAAAAGGGAGTTTTCCTTTCCACTGTCGCCTCGTGCTTGGTCATAGTGGGAATCTGTAAAATAATCTGTTTCGACCTTGAAAAGAGCACTGAGATAACTTCGGTTACAATTTAGTGCTATTAAAATAAAGTTGAATTTAATTGAATTATATGGTATTTAATACTGGAACATGGTAGTTACATGTATTTAATGCTGGAACATCGTAGGTCATGGTAATTACATGGTTGTTACATGGTAGTTGTGTAACAGAGTTGAAAATGTACTCTAATAATTCTTAATTTTAATTGTCATTTTTTAAAATATATTTTATTTATCGTTTAAGAATTATTAGTTCTTATTGTGAATTTTATCTCATTGCTTTTATTTACTGCCACTCGTACTCGTTTCCTGTGGGATTGGTCGCCGCTGCACACCGCCTTTTTGCACACCGCCTTTTTGCACTTCCTTGCTTGCCGTAGCTCCCTCCCTCACAGTGCAATTCTGTATTGTTATCGGGGCAAGTAAATGGTGGAAAACCTACTCTCGTGTCATCTGTATTCGTACCCGTTTCAACATTGGTTACAGTTGCATGTAGTTAATTTGGAACATAGTACATGGTAGTTATTCATATATCATGGTAGTAAATGCTGTGACATGGTAGTTACATTGAAGTTAATGTTGAACAAGATGTTACTTTGCAACTAAATGTTACACAAACACACACACAGTTTTAAATGGATCTTTTCTAAGCTTCTAATAAGAATTCTGTTTTATTGTTTGATCTGTAGGCAGGCATGGCTAGACAGGAACAGTCAGTAGAGGAGCAAAAAAAAGAGAAATAGAGAGCATCAAAGAAAAAGAAGAGAGAAAGTGACCCAGACTCAAAAAGAATAAGAAATGAAGAGGGTTCAACACAAAAAAATTATGTACACTGGAGAATTGGAACCAGGAAATAAGAAGTATCAGAGAAGGTATTGGATGCTCAGAATAGATCCAGAACTCAGTGCTGCAAGTCTCATCCAGAGTTAGGATTCTGTAGCTTAAATAATAATAACCGAATAACAAATTAATATCTTTTCACTAGCAAGGACCACACCTTTGAGGAAATAAATTTGAAAAATTTATTTGAACAAAGGTACAAACTGAATATTTAAGTTCTGATGATGCCGTGGTGTGGAGAAGCTTCGTGGGGAATCCGCCGTGGCACCAGGGTACGACGAGGACCCTACAGAGAGAATAAAGAAGGAATAGAGAAGAAAAACAGAAAGACAAAACAAGAAGGGGGGGTGCACAGTAAGCAAGAGTGAAACGAGGAGATGGTTTAGGAGGATATTTATGCAAGAGGGTGTAGCGTAATAGTTAACGTAATTGGGGTGTGGTCCTGCTCCCGAAATTCTGCTAAATAGCGTCAATTCACTAGCAAGGACCACACCATCAACAAGATATATTTGAAAGATTTATTTGAACAAAGGTACAAGCTGAATATTTAAGTTCTGATGATGCTGTGGTGTGGGGAATCCGCCGTGGCACCCGGGCACGACGAACCCCCCAAAAACCTCCCATTACTTTAAAAGAGATTGAGCAGATTTAAGATTTTTGAGATCTGACTGGATGTAACGTTGGTATGCTTGCGAGGACCAGTGGCCCATGATTTGAATTCAGTGTTCTGGGATGCCACTACGGGAGGCTGAGGTGGCGGCTACAATCCGACGAGGAGTAATGGACGGGAGAAATGCCAGATGAAGCTAGTATATTGCGGAAGTGGTGGTGAAACTGAAACAGAGTAACAACCTGCTCGGACTCGGTGATGAAGAGAGGTCCTGGATTGTAAGTAGTTGGCCAGGGTCTCGAAAGGATTCAGCGGAGGATTCAGGATTATATCAGGATCTTGAAATAAAAGAGGGGAGTAGGCTGACCGGATAGGTTAGTCTTAGTTCGCTTTGAGTAAAGTACTAGGGTGTCGTCTGAGAAATAACACATGTCTGAAAGACAGGTGTGACGGCGTGGGTCAAAGCGAATGGTAGCGGCGGTGAATTCAGAGCATCTGAGGAACCCAAGAAAAGTGAGCAACAATATGGCTTCTATGGTTCAAGCTACGTGAGGACTGCTATATCTGGAGTGTATATGCAAGCAGAGAGCAAGTCTGTGGTAAGCGGGAGGTGGCGAGGATTTGATGCCGGATTGTTTCGTAGACGGCTCATGGCGAACGAAGCTGGTAGGACCGGGGGACGGAAGATGCTGGTGCCAGGGACCCTGGATAAAGCGAGTTGATGTGGTTGTTGGAGGTAAACAGCCGGGGGGGCTGGCATCCCGGTGCCAGAGGCTCCAACTGACAAGGGATCCCAGCATGCTGGAGCCGGGAACCCTGAATGAAGCAGCTGATGCAGCTACTGCTCATTACGTTATTTTACGTTTATTGTGTATACGTTGCCTTGTCTTTTATTTAAGTGATATTTCTTTTATTTTTGACTGGGGCCTCGGAACTTAGTTTCGTGCAATTGCATGTGAATGTGTGATTTGTATGACAATAAGAATCCTTGAAAAAACGTGAAGTTAGCGACACCAGCAACTATAGTCCAATGCCTCCCAGGGGATGGAACGGGCTATGTTGAATCCTGCGTAAAACTGTTGGCTAAGGATAAACATAAATATAAGATTGATATTCACGTCGCCGGTAAGGGCGCCCTATCTCGCCAGTCTGAGTTCACGAGAATTAATGTTGAATTGGCGTGTACATATGCAAAGCCGATGTCGGACTCCGTCTAATTTGATTGATGGGTTAACCAATATCAATATTTGAGAATCTAAAAAATCTGATAGTTGATATTTCATTCAGTATTACATTTTTTTTAACATGAAAACACTTAACAAACATTTAGAATTCTTTAGTAAATGTGGTTGTCCGTGATATGTAGTGAGCGGGACATTTGACACTGTGAAAGTGAACTTGACATGGTGTGCTCTGCGAACAGCTCTGCCCGTGCTGTTGGATGTGGTCAGGGGTCCTGAGCGTCTTCCTGCAGACGAGGAGTTGCAGGAAATGTTGAGAGGGAAACTGCGCATTCTGCAAGCTGACAGCACCGAGGTCAACGCTCTATTCATGGTACAGCCCATGACACACACACACACACACACACACACACACACATCTAGCTACCAGGCCTATGTTGAGCTCCTGGCATTTTCAGCTGTAAAAAGTTCACTTCCTCTATGCATTATGAATAAATCAGAATGTAAAGGCTGTCTTTCTGCTTGTTTTGCAGTTCTGCATTTTACTTGCCTAAAATTAAAGTAATGCAGCTTTAAGCTTTGTGTTGAAAGTCTGTTTACATTAACCCTTGTGCTACCTTGCCGGGTCATATTGACCCAGTGGCCCATTGTCTTGACCCAGTGTCTTCTCCACAGGGTTAAAAGAATAGTTCACCAAAAAAATATATCCTTGTATTAGACTACAAGTCGTATAGGTTGGTAGTGTCATTCTTCAAAGAGTAGAGGTTGGAGAGCTTCCAGGTTTGTACAGAGGCAGGAAAGCAAAGGCATGAAGCCACAGAACAACAATGGCCATATGGCAAAGCGTGAGTGGAGATGGGCTGGTATATAAGCCCCCCCATTCCCTTTGTTTGTCTGAGTCCTGTGTTGTTTCCAACCTGGGCCTGTCACTATCCAATGAATTTTAATAAATAAAA
The DNA here is from genome assembly GCA_036024295.1 of Nannoperca obscura. Lineage (NCBI taxonomy): Eukaryota > Metazoa > Chordata > Actinopteri > Centrarchiformes > Percichthyidae > Nannoperca > Nannoperca obscura. Next base: position 3,191 of record JAVQJL010100106.1, on the reverse strand, counting down.
AAACAAAAAAACAAACAAGGGAAATGGGAAACAGGTGAGCAGGTGGGTGGCCAAGGACAGGTAATGGGAGTAAATGAGTTACTGTCAAGCAGGAGGGAGTAGCTGGATGTGGGAGGTCTGGTGGACAGGAGGACAGAATTGGGAATGTATTTGACAGGAGAGGCAGAATGGGCAAGACACTGTGACGCCTGCAGCATGTGTTCAAAACTCGTATTTTATATTTTCCTTTAATATGGCTAAATACACACTTCCATGTGTAATAGACTCGTCAGATATTTGGCTGACCTCCTTTGGGAGCAACTTAGGGTTCAGTGTCTTGTCCAAGGACATGTGGATAGGAGGAACTGGGAATTGAACCACCAACCCAGGGATTAATGGACGATCTCTTCTACGGACCATAAAAGCCAATATAGAAGTATCATTTATTACAGCTTATTCTTCGTCTGTCTATAGGAGCTGTCCGCTCATCTCATCTCCATCAACAGTGAAGAAAACATCCTTTTTGTGACATTCAAAACATTTGAGGAAGTATGGAAGTTCACCACATATTATACAATAGGTAGGTTTGGAAGGCAATTAAGTGTTACTTAATTACTTACTAAGTTAAGTATTACATTTACTTCAGCATTGGATCAGAATGTACTTTTCTGACCTATGATGTACTGAGTAGGACACAGCAGGAAACTGTGCTGTTACTGCTACTGCTATTGCTGCTGCTAGTAAGAATTATGCCAGTTGGTCCAGTTTAAAAAATGGATTCATTCCTCACATCACTTTTGTCCAGGTTTCCTGGGTCATTGTATGGAGAACCTGTTGTTAGACCAGAAGGTTTGGCTCAGTTCTTTGGAGGAGAACATCGCTATTGAGGTTTCAATTCAGGAGGACACTCTTAACCGTATCTACAAAGGCATCCTCATGCAGGAAGGTAGGTGATGGACTGCAGGCTTTTGAGTTGCTCTGTGAATGAAAGGCTTGCTAGGCTGCCTTACTGCACAAAGGGAGGGGCATTGTTCCCTAAGTGCTAATGTAGCTACAGTATTTATAGCATCGAGCAGTGGGTGATAAAAGGTGGAGAAAGTGGAAAAAAAGTGGTCCACTCTCTAGAGATAAAAGTGCCTCAGGTTTCATCATTTGACTCTAGTATGGAACTTCACTCACATGATAACAGGTGGCATGAATGGCCTCCTTGATCTTTTACCAGCCATCTACTGACTCCAGTATCTCAGTGTGAACACCAGAGCTATAAACATGAAGTCACATGGACTGACAGGTAACTCATTGATTGGACAGTTTTGGCAGCTGTCAGCCTGCTGCATCATCAGTGCTACATCGACCCGTGGAAGAAAATTTAATTCTGGTACCTGACAGCCAGTCATGCAGCATATTATTGTGCCTTCTGAGTAGTCCATCTATCTTATCTGGTGTCAGAGAGAGCTCAGCAATTAATAACTGAAGATAATCATTAGAAGTCAGGAATGTAACTGGATCTAATGTATCGTAAATAGTGATGGACTATTTTTATTGAGGAACTGCTAAGATACACAGTCGGACGTAAGGTAAATACACCTCTGTTTAAACTCTTTTTTTCTTTCTGAAATGACGGGAAAAACATCACAGTGGTTACCAAATTATGTTGTATACATATAGGCATCACTTATACAGATTGTCAGTTTGCTTTTTTTCACAGTTCACCATCAGCAGATGGATTAAATGGTCTATCTTTTGAATTTGTGCTCTAATAACATGTCTGCTATCATGAAATCCAGTGGTCGGTTCATTGTGCTTTCATACTACAAAGGAACCGCACCAGAGAACCATTTAAAGTGAACCAAGACCCTCATTTTCAGGTGATCTCAGTCCAGTTGTTTGGTCCACATTAAAGTATGATTGACAGCTCATATAAACCACACTATACAGGTAAACACAACAGAGTAGATTGAGCTGAACCAAATGGGTTAGGTGTGAAAGCACCTTTAGTCACAAGGAGTCAGCACTTGTCATCACAAACCATTTAACACCTTAAGATCTCTACTGGTGTAATCATGTCTCCTCCCAACATTACAACGTCCCTGGTTTGCATGTTATTTCCATCTTTCTTGCCCCTCATTTCATGTTATTGCTCTCTCTGTCTATTATCGAATAAAATCAAAACGTTAAAATACTCTGGACAAGTCAAGATTATTTTACCACACCACTGTTCCCTCAGTGAACAATAAACCTCATGCTCAACACTTACGTAGAAGATATAGCCTAGTAAAATTATAATCTTCATTTGTGGGTAACTTTATAATAATTTTGCTAAATATTGATGTTGTGATTTTTTGTTTATGTGCAGATTATAACATGCTAAAGGCCAAATATCTGTAAAGTCATTTCTCTTTCTGCACCAATAATTACCTCAAAATGTTCTAGTAAATACACTACGCAATACGCAACTGAAATACTTCATAATTATATTTTCCTTTTTGTAATATTAAAAATTAAATAGAATACATGACATAATATACTAATGAAATTTCAAAGAAATGGGCATTTCACATGCACCCTCTCTCCCTCTGTCGCTGTGTCATCAGGTTCATTGTTTGCTAGTTGCAGTACCAACCAGATGTTTGACAGCTCCACCTCCGGAGGTGACCTGTACCTGGAGCAGGGAGACATAGCCCAGTTTGAGCCTCCCTTCCTGGGCTCAGGGTGGACTGTCCTCTGCCTGGCTGATGGAGCCAGAGGCACGGCACCCAAACCTGCTCTTGAGCCGGTCATCCCTTTTCATCAGTAAGTCACATCCACACACTGGGCTTGCTTGATACAAGTGATTGTCACTGGTCTCATTGTTCTGTGACCATACAGTAAAAGATATGAGATGTTATGCATGATCCCATGTGTCCACAGATGGTTTCTCAAATCCAGTGCAGAGAGCATTTTAGTTGGCGATGGGAAACCTGCTTGTACCTTCCCACTGCAGTTTGGTAAGTGCAGTAAAAGCTATTTAAGATAGTTTCACCTAGAAATACTTTGAGAAATGTATAGAAATGAGAGAAAATATGTATGAATTAAACCTTACACACCACGTATTGATGATTTACACTACCGTTCAAAAGTTTGGGGTCACCCAAACAATTTTGTGTTTTCCATGAAAAGTCACACTTATTCACCACCATACGTTGTGAAATGAATAGAAAATAGAGTCAAGA
>JAVQJL010100105.1:0-41063 GCA_036024295.1 Nannoperca obscura | reverse complement strand
CCCCCCCCCCCCCCCCCCCCCCCCCCCCCCCCCCCCCCCCCCACGTCTGACACATGTCCACATCATCAGGACATTACTGTCATCTAGGTACTTTTACTGAATTGGCTGAACTTTGAGAATGTATAGACACCAACAGCCACATAATGTACATTCAGTGGTATTAGTTTGCAGGCTGAAAAGTGGTGAATACTTCGGGCCCACAAAATTGCGGTACAGTTATTTTAGAAATAAAAACAAACAAAACATAAATATATTATATATTATATAAAAATAATACCCAGAATTCCTATCTACCCCCTCCTTCCCCTTCCTTTATGGTTTATTACATCGTGTAAATGTAAATATTAGACCATTTCTGCTTTTCATTGGCTGCATTTGTTGCATCCTTGTTTATCAAATACAGATGATTCAGCTGATGACAGTTTAGTGATGGATTCAATTAGTTTAACTCTGTAAGACAGCAGTATTTAGGGACATGAGGGTTTAGTATTGGTGATCAGTACATTTCAGAAAGAGTGCTGCTTTCATACTTCCCTTCAGACACCATTCTGGCAGTACTCGAGGACGGCTCCAGTTGCCGTGAAACTCCCCTCACTAACCTCTCCCCTGGCCATCATCAATCATGTGACACACAGGATGAAATCAAGTGACTCGGTTGCCATCAGTGGGCATCCCTGCATTTACATGACAATTCAAAGGGACCTCCCTCCTAGCAGATGTGGCTATCACAATTGCTTTATATGGTTTTATTGCCTGATGAAGGTGCGGTGGTGATTCAGAAATGCAGCATTTTCACCAGTACATTTAGGTTAGTGGTCAATATGCTAATCATGTATTCCGATTGTTTAGGTAGATTTAAATCAATTAAACCAAGTCATTTGTTTTATGATATGTGTGTCTGTCATCTTGCAGGTGACTACCCAGCACCACGAGCAGTTCTGACAGGTCATGACCAGGAAGTTGTGTGTGTGTCAGTCTGTGCAGAGCTGGGCCTGGTCATCAGCGGGGCCAAAGGTCAGTTTAGCTTTCTGTCTCAATACATGTCATTGTCCTCAGAAGAAAACAGGAGGTCAGGGACATGCATGCTTTGAGCTGGCATATTGGCATACATACTGTCTGTTACCAACCCATATAGACTGGTAATAAACAGTACGTATACTCATCCCAATGTGCATGTGTACACAGCTAAACAACATGAGACTGCGTCTTTAAAAAGACAGAATAATATATTTTTTTATAAGCACAGTCTGTTTCGGTTCGGCAGAGGGTCCGTGTCTGGTCCACACCATCACAGGGGACCTGTTGCGGGCTCTGGAGGGGCCAGACCAATACCAGTGCCCACGGGTCATCTCAGTGTCCAGCGAGGGCCACTGCATCATCTACTACGAGAGGGGCCGCTTCTGCAACTTCAGCATTAATGGAAAACTGCTGGCACAGATGGAGGTCAATGATTCCACCAGGGTAAGCTGACTTGTGACCCCAGTGTACTCCGTAAGAGATGCAGATGTATCTTTGTTCATCTACAGTCTTAAATACATTTGTAGCTGCCCACTATTTCAGTCGTGTAAGTACATGCAAGTACACTTTGATTCAAACAGTCATTTTACAAAAATGTTCCATATCCAGTTATTGCTTGGTGTTTTAAATTTGGATAAGATGGTGGTAACGTGCTAGATTTAGGGAATTGTTATTTAAAGAGTAGGTAGCAGCGGCAGTAAAACAGTATGTCCCACTATGATGGTTAAACTTTGCAATTAATCCGCAGTTCACATTCGTGCTGAACGTATCGTGGAACTGCGATCCGTGATCCCTACTAATAGTACTACTATAATACTTTTATATGCTGCTTAAAACTTCCCCTACAGGGGACATTAAAAGTTCAAACTGACATGCTGAACCTCTCTCTATCTCTCTCTCTCTCTCTCTCTCTCTCTCTCTCTCTCTCTCTCTCTCTCCCCCTACTGTAGGCTATACTCCTGAGCAGTGATGGCCACAACCTGGTCACAGGTGGGGATAACGGTGTGGTGGAGGTGTGGCAGGCCTGTGACTTCAAACAGCTCTACATTTACCCTGGCTGTGATGCTGGCATCCGAGCCATGGACCTGTCACACGATCAAAGGTCAGAACAGGAAATCAGAAGCCATAATGTGATCATTATCATCATCATTACTGTTTTAATACAGCCCACTGATGAAGTGAATCCAGGAAACAGACATTATCCCTGATTGATTTCCTGTATCTATACCAATCAAAGGCAGTATTGATAAAGAGAAGCAAGCTAAGACTGCACGTCAAATCCAAATGGTTTGTACAATTCCGTGTTTGATTCGAACGAGACGATTCGAACAATGTGTTGGCTCTGCTTGGCTTTTACTGGGCTCGCTTAGTGAATCTGTGTTGTGTGTTCCCACGTCTTCAGTACTGCACTATATGTGTAGGCTGATGTAAAAAGCCCTGTGTTGCCTGTGTTTCATGGTTGTCACTGTGCGTTTTATTTAGTGGAATATCCCTCGTCCTTTACCTTTTAAATAGAACCCACAGTTGCCATAGAGACAAAAATAAGTTGTATTACGGGTTTTTTTATGCAAATGCACTTATTTTGGATACAGGGAGCACACATGTGCATGTTTTCCCTCAAAGTTTGCATTCTGCAAGATTCATCAGTAGTCATATAATGGGTGCCTGGATGGCGGCGCGGAGGCGACTGTGTTCGCTCTGGGGCTATAAGCCTGACGTCATCATGTGACCCTAGCAGTCGAGAGAGGTTAGAGTCTGAACATTCAAGATGCACTTTACAGCCACAGGCCAAATCCCCCTCGGCACCAAAACAGAGCCCTGGTCCTTAATCAAATGAACTCTTCACCATCTTGACTAACTGCACAACCTGTTGAGGTGAGCAGAAGATGGTCAGAGGATTTACTTTAAGTGTAAATTACATGTCACAGTACAGTATTCACGTCGCAAACTAAAAATACTGAAATGAAGTTCTACATGCTATTTTTAACAAATCACTTCAATTAAATATTTCAAGAATCCTTTGATTCAGTTACAATCTATTTCCTCAGTAAGTTGACATTAGGTAACACAAGTGGGGCCTGCACCACAACCCCATTTACAGAGGGGCATTCTGCTGCAGCTCTGTTCATTGTGCTTGAGCATTTAAGCCCTCGGGGTGTAGCAGTATAAGACGACCCTGTGAAATCAGCTGCTTTTCCTACATACCAACCAGCCGTGGACACAAGAGCAAAGGGGTTGCAAAAGACACGGGGACTCAATGGTCGGCTTCAGCTGTCAGAGGAACCCTTTAATTTACTGTCACAGCCCCTGATGACCTCCTGTGCTCGTATTATTCACCACTATGGACATTTAACAAACTGTTCATATGCATGAAAATAATCTTTAACAATCAATACATGTTGGTTCCATGTCCATATAAATACACCTTTGAAATATGAATAGATTATACATAATCATAAAACAACAAATATTGAGATTAAATCTGTAGTTTTTTTTTTTTGTAGTTTTTCCACGTATTACTATGTTTATAAATCTGTTTTCGGATGTTGGAATTTCCTCTTATTGTTTCCTGGTTTTATTGCTCTTCAGGACTTTGATCACGGGCATGGTCTCTGGCAGCATCGTGGCATTTAACATTGATTTCAACCGGTGGCACTACGAACATCAAAACAGGTACTGAGGAGATACAGCTCAGTGTGGGGGCGTATAAGAAACGCCGACCAACCAGTGACCAAGCTGTGCTACAGAAGATCTGCAAAGCATGGAGGAGATCCAGTGGGCTGGAGAACATCAGCATGGTGATGCAAATCAACAAGGAGTGCTTACATGTTCATCTGGCCTATAAGGCGAATGTGTTGCTATTCGTCTGTTGTTGAACAATCTGAACACATTTTCTGTTGGTTTTCATGTCTTACCTGAGCACCAGCTGATGCATTTTCCCAACTGAGTCAAGCAGGTCTGTTGTTCTGGGCAAGGAGAATCTGAGATCAACTTAAGTTAACACAATTACACAGTTAAGTTAATAAAACATACATAATGTAAGCTTGTAAGTTCCTGTTTTAAACTGTGAAGATGCAAAACAAAATGAATCCTCTGTTAGGAACATTTATACAACATTTGTATGACAGATACATATCTCGAAGGAACACTTTTCTTGGATAAAAAGTTCACCTGTAAATATGGACAGTGTAAAGCGTTGCTCTCCTGTAAAGGCTGAGGTAAAGATCAAAATGCTGTTAGACTAGCTACCACGTTACTAACATTTCCATCATGCCAGCCATGTGTAAATGTTCGAAATGTCTTCATTGCACTTCAGATATTAGTTGGATAGTAATACATGTGTATGGCCATTGTTTGCTCATTGTTATTAACGGTGGTCAAATGTGTGTCTAAGTGAAAAGACAAAATGTTGTGTTTGATTGTCTATATGGAAGAAAAGTCCAATTCAGTGTGAGCTTTGTCTTTTGTGAAATATATTTGTTTCTGATCATATCAGCAAAAATGATGAATTGTGATATTTCCATATTTATTTAAAATTCAGGACTATTTTATTTATTGCAGGAAAATACATTTGGAACAGCAGTTATCGATCTTTTTGGTTTCCTACAAAAACCTATCCAGAGGATTAAATACCAGCTCTGTTGGATAGCATCTCATGACTGTTAAGGTGTTTGTGGTAAAGCTGTAAGACACTTTGTAAAAGAAAGTGTCATTTTAAAAAACATTCTGGAATTGTTGATACTGCAAACAATGTTCCTTTTTTTCCCATTTGACTCTTTTTGCACAAAACGTTTGCTTGTCTGTTTTCATTGTGAATTCATGAACACCAGTTCATGCTGTAACACCATCATTGGTAAGCAATATTACGACTTGATTGCTGAAAACGTCTAAGGAAGGTTTTCAGCTTTGTGAAAAATGATCTAATGATGAACAGGAAAGTCTTCCAAAAATGACTGTGGTCTATTTTTGGTGAGAAGGAAGCTATTTTGGGATTTAATTGCAGAAATGAGAAGTATGTCGCTGTGAGCTGACTATTTAAAATGAACAAAAATATGCAAATAGATTTTGAGTTTGCATTCTGATTTTCTTGTTACAAGACCCACCACCCAAAGCTGAGGTTTTGCATGCTAAGAGCTACTGAAGGCATTGGGTTTACGTTGCTTTCCTGTGAAATCATTTCCATTAATCAATTTAAATTTAACAAAAAAATCATTTTGTTAATGATGTTGGAATTAAACCATGCATTTTGATTTCATGTAATATATTTTAAGATGTTATGATTGATATATTTCAGTTGCATTGCCAATTGTTTTTGCATATGTATTGGGAGAGGTAGGATGTTTGAAGCTTATGTGATTTTATCAAAATTGATAACTGTAAATTCAGCTGCTTTCATTATTTTTGTGTTTTTAATAAAACAAATATACCAGTCTTTGAGATTGTGTGTAGACTGCCTTCCAAACATTCATACATATATTAATGCAATCCCATAAAGTATGTATAACTAAAGCTCAGTAAATGCATGCTATAAATGAGAAACTGAAGGCAGAATTCTATTGAAGATAAAAGCTTGTGTTTGATTATACTGCCACCTGCTGTCGTAATGTGATGCTGCAGATTTAGTGGCTCCACTGCAAGTTGTCTTGCAAAAAACAGTTACATACTGACTCAAATTAATTAAATCCTTTTTATTCCCAGGTTTGGTTTCTTTGCAGAATACATTGTGGATGAAGCTTTTCTCATGAATTGAAAAGAAGTGCATTACTGTTTTGTGTTTTTATTTAGATTGTTTTATAATGTCCTTACATGAAGGGAATATGGATGAATATTATACAGCATTCACATTCTCCATCTGCTTCCACATAACACTCGACATTCCCACTTGTCTTTGAGTATCATTTTGTCAAATTGTATGGAAACATTACACGTTTTTCAGGTGATGAAAAACACATTCCCAAGATGTCACCATCACAATTTGCTTTCCTTGTGCTTTTTGGTTCACTCCCTTCTAATCAAAAACTTAAAGCCCTTTAAAAACAAAGTCAGTGGTGTGATGTTACATTTCTGTTGAAATACATATATACAAGTCTTAACTCAGCTGTGGTATATAGTCTGCTTTAACTGAACTGCATTCACCAAGACAGCACGTACAATGACAACAGACGTGGTTTCATATTTCATCTGACAGGCGTATATCAAACAGAAGACCAGAACAACTGATTCAGGATGCATATCACTGTAGCACACATGCAGGTTACAGTCTCTAATGAGGGGAAGAGGACATTCACATTCATGAATATTTGGTATCTTGTGAACCAATGTATGAAGTGGTAAGAGGACGTACAGTACATACAGTCTAGTGAGCCAGACTTCTTAGTCATGTTTGATCTGATTATTTAAAAAAAAAGTCCAACAAAAGTACTGATTGAATAAACATTAAAATAATGGATTTTAGTGGAAGCGCTGTTGTCTTTACCTACATTTAACTTGTTTCTTATTACAGTGTTTGGAAAAAAAGAGCTAGTTGCCCCCAATCTGATAGAGAAGTGTGTCAGTTCGCTGCCAATAATACCTGCAACAGATCCATTCTCACTCATTCCAGCATTTCGAAGGACACATTTAAAAATACTGTGCTCATTGGGCAGTACACCTAATTGCACTTAAATCCATATGTGCCAAGGCAAGGCTTTAAACATGCACATACTACCAACTACACAGCACTGACATTCATCTGGACCACCACTGCATTACAACCACTCTCACAGACATATAACAAAACAACTGTTTCAATAATCATCCTCAACCACTCAGGTGAGCTGGCACCATCTACGGTCAAACATTAGCGCCTCAGTTCTCTTAAAGAAGCAAGCTACTGGGTGGCAGGACAATATTTGTCCTACACAAACGAATCTGTTCAGTACAGATAATATTTATGGTATAATATAGCAGCATGTTTTTTCAGTTGAAGTCCTCTTAAGCAGTTTAAAAGTTTATGCACCAGATTAGGTAACACTACCAGAGCAGAGTAACCTAGATGTCATACAGTACAGTAGAAGGGTGACTGCTGTTATATTGAGTTATTATTACACAAGCGTTTGTTTGAACCAGTTATGATAAGTGTCATTTCTCAAAATCATGTCATTTAATATTTAGAAGCTAAGGTTTCAATGTTTTGCATTTACACTTTCCATTGAAAGCTAAGTGCTTCATGAAGCAGGCTGTATTTCCTGTAGTGTACAATATCAACCAGTAGAGGGCACTAAAGCACTACAATGATCCAGTGCTTGCTGTGTAGAAATAAGGCTTGAATAGTTTGGTGGCTTTTTTTGAAAGAAAATGGAAAGTGTGCTAAAATGTGTAGCATGCTGTTAAGGTGTATTCTTTAATCCAGACACTAACGTGTCCCTTACTCTGATTAACACATTTGCTAATTAAAATAAAACTATTATGACTGGGAAGAAATAAATTAGGTACACGGTAAGTATCCCATCTGTGAATGTTCGAGTCAGGCTGTTAGAAGGGAGAGGTGGGTGAACGGACAGTGTCAGCCGAACTTGGGGAATAGTCCTCAGACTCAGAGGTGAACCCAGCAGGGGAGAGGCAGGGGTTGGCCCTGTGGGAGGCGCCGGCACCGATACTGTGTGGGAGCTTCACATCCTGGTGGCGTCTTCGACGGAAAACTTGCTTCTCCTTATCAAGTGCCGTGGTCTGAGAGAGGGTGACACAGTAGCTACTGTTAGGTTCTCCACAAGACCACAGAGATGAGGAGTGGCTTCCACTCAACCACCGGGGAGACACTTAAATGAGCCACATTTAACATGCAGTTGTATCTCAAAAGCTGCATTTGCCTCACTGCTGTTCTCCTTTGAGTATAACTTGTTGTGACGGAGAAAGTTTAACTTCTACTTGTGACACAGCATACTACTGCAGCACTCAAAACCAGGACGGGGCCAATAAAGTCTGAGCCAATGTCAAGTGTGACGTTTTCTTGCAAAGAAACAAAAATGCATTCAACTCATGAAGCAAAATCCAGTTGCTCAATATGAATCCTCAAATGCAGTTTGCATTACGGGTGCATGACGTTTCTATGCGGAGTATGTAAATAGAAAGAAAAAACTGCACAACCAGACAAGAGGAAACAGCCACAGCACTAATGAGATGAAGAAACGTGATAAAGTGATGAATATGGTGTCGAATGGCGAGGCATGAAAAGGGCTCTGTTGAGGGGCAGTTGAGCAAACCCTTTGGGGGGTGGGAAATGGAGACTGCCAGCACTTTGCCATGGAATCACTGCATATTAGCACTATGCTATGTCATACCTTATCCAGTGCTGGCAGTGGTCCAAAGACCCTGACCTCTGGATGGTAAAGTCCTGGTCCAGCTGAGCAGAGAGAGACGAGCGCCACTCAGAGGATCACCTTTAACTCACAGAATCACTGACCAGAACAGCATTAAGGTGCACAACTCTAAACTTCGGTTAGAACTACTGTGATGAGAAGGAAACAAACTGGCAGAAAAATGTCACGTCACTGTCAACTGACACCGCCTCTGAACCGTCAGAGGAAGATTCTGCCATTCGGCAGCTGAGGTGTGCAAGACATTTTTTCACCCCATCAATCGCAAATAGGCAGGGTCTCGCTTCCACAATAAGTTATTCTGCCAATTGTACAAATTCAGCTCAGCTGTGAAACTACTCAAGAAGGTAAAGGCCACTATGTTATTTAAAAGAAGTCCTAACAACAGTGCTGACAGTCTAAAAGAGGATGAGAGTCTAGAAGACACACAGGGAGACCTGGCAGCAAGAAGCAGATGGATCAACTGATGCAAACTGTACACAGAATGGAAGGTAGATAATGGATTCATTTGCTGCTTTTCAAAAGTAGACAATGCTAGCTTCAACTTAAAACTAATTATTTTAATGGCATCCAGAGGATAAAGATAAAAAGCTTTTCACACTTTAGCCGCAGGTGCATATGGGGAACACTGTGGTTCAAAATTCAAAACTGCAGGTGTTTTCAATTTTGAATGACATTCAAAGCGTCGTGCTAAAGCACAATCATAAAAGAGCCAAAATGTAATCTACTGGTGCAAAGCTGCATGCAGTGTCAGTGTGTGGAGATCAGTGCTTACTGTAATGACTGACACTCCTGCTGTGGTGCTGCTGAGCTTGGGCCCGGTGTTGAAGTGCTTCTTGATCTTGCCAGCCACAGGCAGCTGGTGCTCGTTCTCTGACACACCATCGTCCTGGAAAACACAAAGAACAAAGCTTCAGAAACTCTACCTGCTGTATCACACCATATGCTTTCTTCGCAGTACTTGTATGTACATAGGTGATTCTGGTGAAAGGACTGACTTCAAAATGCTGAGCTTACATTGACCCAGGGGTGACCGAGCACCTGCACAGCTGTGTATCTCTGATCTGCCTCTACCTGCAGCATCCCAGTGATCAGAGCCTAAAGAAAGACGTGTTATATTATGAGTCACACCACAGCAACAGATCATTGACAGATTCTGGTGTTTCACATGGAGCATAACAATGGCAGATGAGGAAAGTACTTCCAGACACAAACCTTGGCAGCGTCAGACACATTGTCCCAGTATGGTGCAGGGAAATCAAGCAGGCCCCTCAAAATCTGTTCAAAGACAGCTTCCTGATCTTCACCACTGCTGTAGAAATGAAAGCTTTGAAGCTCAAAAGGTTCTGCACAATAGTCGATAATATGATGGCAGCCACATTTGATTGATTTCGATTTAAACAAATTGATGTTGTTAAAACATCATACTTGTTAAAGTGAACCTCCTGATACAGGAGCACATACCCACGAAAAGGAGGAAAGCCACACAGCAGAATGTACGTGATGACACCAGCTGCCCAAATGTCAACCTTGAGGCCATACCTGTCATTGAAGAGGAAGACACCGGGCATCAGAGAGACTAAGCACATCTGCAAGTAGCAATATTCCACAGGAATTACTGTGGCAGCTAATAATCATGTGTCAGATGGCTTGGATGAGGTAACTCCTGACTCACCCTGTCTCAGCGACGATTTCTGGTGCTACATAGGTGGGCGTGCCACACACAGTGTAGAGTGGACCGTTGACGACGGTAGCCAAACCAAAATCCCCGAGCTTCAGAGATTTACTACCATCCTGGTGTTCATACACCTGTGTAACACAAACAACAAGGGAAAGTGAGAACTCGCAAGCAAAAAGGTCACCTATTGATATTCATCACTGTTGTAAAGATGCCATTAATAAGCTCTATGTGATAATAAAGTCAAGTAACACTGAGTGCAATGACTTCACAGAGTTGAAAAATAAAGAGATGGTGAAGGTCTTTGTTACATTTGCATTACAGTAAAAACAGGAAAATACCAACATTCACATAAATCTGTGATTAAAGGCAAAATTCAGCAAGTGCAAATACCGATTGTCTATCGAAAAATATTTGATTTGTTTAAATCAGCACATGAATATTATGTAGCAAAAAGCAAGACTAAAACTAAAAACAGTTGTGACTGGGTTCTCTTGTATATGAGATAGGTGTCTTGTTTAAGTCTCTTTCGCTGAAGTCAATGAATGTAGTGCATTCATTCAATTCAGAAATTCTTCTGCTTCTGCAACTACAAAGCTATTTTAGATCTAGGTCAGACTTTACAGAGATGATGTTAGAAATGTGAGACAGTGAGACAAGGATACAGTAAATACCTTGTGGAGGTTTGCATAGTAATTTCATTTCATTTATAATGGCATGTATGATGTACGCAAGAACTTTGGAGAAAAGTGACATGGGTAACGAGTAAGTGGATTAATAGGCAACGTGGATCTATTAGGATTGAAGCTGGGAAGCTTCCCGATGTTACTGCCACTCACTGCCAGAACAGAATTGTTGTAGAGTCATACTTACCAACAGGTTTTCTGGTTTTATGTCTCTGTGGACAATATTGAGACTGTGCAGGTATTTTATGGCACTTGTCAGATTGAACAGCATACAGCTGGCATCTCGCTCTGTGTATTTGTTAGAGGAGGTGATTGCATCAAAGAGATCGCCCCCCTGGAGAAAGAGTATTTAGGATGTGAAAGAGTACCAGATGTAGTTTTCTACTGTGTTACATTTGAGCTTTAAATTTCTTTATAATAATTAACAAATATGCAGTACCTTAACCAACTCCATGACAAGATAGAGCTCACTGTGGGTGTCCATCTCCTCAATTAAAAGCACGATGTTGGGATGTTTCACACGCCGAAGGATTGACACTTCACTCTGGATCATGTGCTCCTGGGTAATAAAGGAAATTCAATCAAAGGTAATTTGATTCAAAGATCTATGAACACTGTATAGTGAAAGGAATTCATACATATACATATCAGCCTCCTTCTCAGCCATTTCACAGCAAATCAAAGAAATCATCTCAGAACGGTTTAATGACAGATGAAACTATTCTGATATGAAAACATCTGATGGTGTTTAGATTTAACCAAGACCCAAGATCTTACTACTAGATGAGATAGCGCCATCTTCTGAGCAAGGAAGAAAATAAAGAAACTGGAACATTCAAAACAGACCTCCTTCAACATTATATACTGAAAAGAACTTCTTGACAATGAATTAGACTTCACTTGATGGTGTGATGATTGAATGTAGAGGTAGGTTCACCTTTCCCCTGCATTTATCTTTGCTGATGATCTTCAGAGCATACTCTCTTCCAGTGGATCTCTCCATACACTCTCGGACCACAGCAAAGTTTCCGTCCCCTAAAGTCCTCCCCACTTTGTACCTCTCTGTTATGGAGGCAGGGACTGAGGCGCACTCATCCATTGGCTCGGCTGCGAAGCAAAACAAAAGATCTATAATGTAAAAGGTACAAATAGTAGCATTTACTTTACTTGTTTTTCTGTCTTATGTAATGCCTTGCCTTCACTGCCAGGCCCATCTCCTTCATCCATTGAGCTGCAAACCTTGGTTGAAGCTAAAGAGAGTGAAGAGCCACTGTGTTGAGATCCCTGGAAATAAGAGACAGCTATGGAGTGAGAAAGATAGACACACTGATGCACTTGTCCAAACGCCAGAGAAGGCAAAGCTTGTAAAAATGTGATTACAGCCAACTTAAACAAAGCCTATTTGTTCAACTCTGCAAGCCTTGAGTATGTAGTTAGAGACTAGATAGAAATGAATCCAGCGTGATGAAACATTATGCTAACCTTTCCACCAGCATAAATACTGGCATGTGGTTCAAACAGGGATTGGGAGAAAATAATATCCTCCACCACAGCCACAATACCGACCCCGGCCAGCCTTATGATTAATTAATGATAGTATCACTGACTTGCTCCAGAGTTGACTGTGCCTCCCTAGCTCTATGATAATCACAGTGCGTACATCCACAGTACAGAAGATAGCTCTGAAGCTTCATAACACATGAACAAACAAAGCTTGTGTTGACAGAAGGGACGTGAAGATCGGCAGATCTTTTCTTCTGAAGTCAAAACACGTTCTATATGAGCTGATATTTACATCTGTACACCTGTGTAGACTGACCTCCAAACCACCCGCGACACCTTTTTAAGGTCTCTCGGGAATATAAACACCACAAGCTGTGTTTCCATTACACTGCTGCGCAACAACAGTAAGGTCAATAATGTATAGCTAGTGGCGGCTCACACATGAACCTCCTTCACAAAGTCTCACTGTATGATGTATGACATCATACAAAATAAATCTTTAAGAACTTATTTATAGAAACATCCATTTTTATTACCTGTCGTCTTCGGAGGCTAGCTGGACTGGTTGGAGAGGGGCTGGGAGACTTTCCAGATCGAGGTGTGGACAACTGACTGCCTGCAGTTCCATTAACTGTTTGTGCAGCAGAAACAAACAACATAATGATCGAAAGTGAAAAGCAAAATGTACTTTTTATACATACGTACGCATATGCATATAATTCAATAAGAACACTGTGTGAAGCTTTAGAATTTGCCTTTGTTTCTTTGTGTCAATTCCTAAACACACACACACACACCTGAACCAGTGGATGACGGAGACTTGCTCCTGCGGGACATCCCTCCACCTCTTGGGGAAGAGAGACCCTGCAGAGAGGGGAGCCGGCCATATGACGCAGACTTTGCCACCCTGCATTCTATAGAGAAAGCAAACATGTACAATGGTAGAGCAACATCGTTCTCTCTGTCACTCAGCTTTGAGTCTGTGACAACTTGAGGTTCTGTGTTAGTTTTAGAATAATTTTACATTTGTAAAAAATTAAAAACTAAGAATAAAAGGGCAAAGAACATCTCCAAATATTAGGGACACAAGTTGTAAGTACTGTAAGAACATCATTAAGAGGGACTGTTTTCTGTCGGGTCCAACAACCTAAAACCACAGAACCACAAACTATGAGACATCCTGTCTGTCCTGAGATGCACATCCATCAAAAACACACACACTTTATACCACAACTGCAAAACCAGGTCAAGTGAATGAATGAAGATAATGATAATGTCCTTTATGTCATCTGTATTCAATGTGAAGCAAATATGTATTGCAGTCTGTCTCCTCACCACACCACCTTACCAACAGCAAGCATAAATACTGCAGTTAAGCTGTAAACGCTGCCCCCCTTTCACCCAGAAGTGGTCTTTATAAATGGAAAGTGTGGCAATCTGACCTCCACTCTGCTAAATAAGGTCTGGCCTATTCGTTTTAAACAAGGATTTGTAGTGAAAAAAGGTGACAGTGTACAAGGTGGTCGAAACACCTGCTGTAAATTAGTACTGCTTCTAACACAATGAGCAGTAGCAGTAACAGCAGCAGAAAGAATAGATGCAGGAGTACAAACTTGCAAGAACCTCAACAATGAGGAGTTCCACATGTTTGGCATTCAGTATTTAGTTGAACCACAAAGCTGGATGGTTTAATAAAAATCTATTAAGAGTACCACGAGTCAATGACATGCGCAGCCACATCGGTAACAAAACTTACCACTTTCATCCAAGTTGAAATCATCCTGATAACGGAACTTCTCAGGGCCACAGGCAAAGAAAATATCATCTTCCCCAAAAAAGTCCTGTAGGCTGGTGACCTGGTAAAGATAAAGATGCTTCTGTCAGTAACAGTAGAAAAACAAGTTGGATTAGCAATGTATACTCTCCCCAGTACTGTTGTCTTGAAATATGACGCATTCCAAAATATATAAAATCATCTAGAAAGCCATATACATGTAGGTATTACTTTTAAATCAGTGCACAGACCCACACACTGACACAAATCTGGCTTTGGACTGCTTTCAAGCTTTAACAGAGCATGTCGTGTGTGCAGGCAGTGACCAACACCCACAGATATTCTAACCATAGTTAAGAAAATCTTCCCAAACACTTTATTGATCAACATTCAGGTCATCTCAGTGTACAAGAGAGTTACTGATATAGTATTGCAGTTGAGCAGATACTCTGTAATTGCATATTCAAAATGGTACATTGGGAAAATGAACGCATATGAATAATGGAATTAACCTTTCTTTCTACTGGTGTGTCAGCCAGGCTGCATATGAGAATGACTCCAGGGCAACTAAACAGAAAGGAAAAGCTTCTTTTAAACCTGTTGGATTTTATTTAGTACAATGGTGTCTGCCGGTAATTAAATTGTTTCTGCCCCTTGTGAGAGATCAAGTTAATTGCCCTCTATTGTCTTGGACTATTCAATATAAAACAATGTTAAAACATGTTTTTAACCAGTCCTCCATTCAGGGAGCCAATCATGTCAAGACAAAGTGAGCATGTTCTTTTTCAAATGGAAACATTTTCACAATCTAGTGGATATTTTAAAACAAATCTAATGTGATTGCATAGATCATTTTATTGTAATGTAAAATGCAAAATAAGCATATAATCTGAAAAATTACAATAAACTGTAGTTAAATGTCACCTATAGCCAGATGCTTTGATGCTAAAGAACGTTTGTTAAAATAGCATGGTCACTACATATTCTTTGAGCTCAATAACAACAACAGAGATGTATAAATTACAATCATTTTCACTTTTCTACAAAGAGAAACTAGATGAGTGACATGCTGCATCTGCAGCTCTTATTGACTCAGAAGCCCTTCACAGTGGATGCATAAATAAATGAAGATGCTGATGGAGTCCTGACCTTCTCCTCAAAAGGGTTATTGATGTGCTTAACTACAGCAGTGTGCCAGAGAATGTAGAGCTCCTGTTTTCATTTCCTCTACAGACGGGACTCAGCAAAGCCTCAGTCAACAATTTGAAATCTGTTATTAAGTGGAAATGTATTGTCTTAAGCCTTGTCTAGCTTTCAAGTTAGATGTGACTGATTATATCATTTATAAATTATAGATGCAGCTGATAATTCAAAGGGTTAAATGTTGCTTTTGAGTAAAACAATGTAAGTAGTACTCAAAAAATGCAAATTGTCACCCAACACCTAATTGTGTTCTTACTTGAGGACAATGTTTAGAAAAGTGAAATCTGGAGGAGGTCAGCAGGAGTCGAAGGAGAAGACTTAAGTGCTGAGACACAGCAAAGAAGGCCAGACAAGAAAGCCACTACACTGCCGAACTGACCTCTAACCATGAAGTTATTATCCTCCTTAGTTATGATGTGCCACTATTCTGGTTCCCATTATACAAATCTCAGATTAGTTAGTATCCTTAGAAAAAAATCAATAATTAAGAGAATGCAGCGTTTATATTGGATTTTTTTTTCAAAATAATGAAATGCTGGACTATCCACCAAACAAAGGGATTGGTTTATCAGTAGCCTGCAGCCAAACTACCTCCAAAACAACCAAAGGTCATTCAGCCATGAAATCCTAATAAAAACTGAGCACAGAGGGGGTCTTAACATGGCCCTTTTCTCCACAGACACCCCACTCTGACAGCCCCTCCCCCTCCCCCAAAAGAGTGTGACATCCCAAAGGGAGGAGAGCTGCACAGCTGTTGTCAAGGAGACCAGACAGAATCACAGAGGAGTTAGAGACAATGAGAGGGACACGGTTACTTTAAGATCCACTGTCAGATCTTATATGGAGCACTGAGCAGTACAAACCGCAGACAACAGAACAATGTCACCATCCGTCAAGGAAACTAGGAATAACATAAAGCACCTTGTCAAATCTGGCTTCAGACCTTTGGTGGGTGTCATCCCTAATAACTCGCAATCTCTTGCTTAAAACAGAAACATAAAGATTACCAGTCAGTTAACATAAGAAGGAAAACAAGTAAATCTGACCTAGAAAGAATTGACATTCAAGATGATTACGGTTGGGGTAGAGTAGTAGTAGGGATAAAAGCCATTAACAGAGATCTAAATCAATGGTGCACACCCTCTTAACAACAGTTTCCAACTAAAGAGAGAGATATAGATTGCCTCATGCTAAATGTGGCTTACTGATTTCATTAGAGCCTTTATTTTTCAAATAAAACCTTTAAATAAGATTTTGTTTGTGTTCACATAAAATACTGGGAAACCTATGATGGAACAGCAAAACTAGGGCAATCATGAATGTGAGATTTAATATTGATTACTTATGCCTGCTGGCTCAGTGACACAGCAGCTCCATCAGGCCTACCATCCCCCTAATACACACACAAACACTCCTTGCGGTCCTGGAGCATCCTGTGCAAATATTGATCGGCAGGTTTTTATCTGTGATTTCCTGAAGCACAAGTGTTGCTTCTGAAGAAAGGAAGCACAATGGGAGGTATGCATGTTACAGACGCTAATCAATCTGAGCCAAGGTAAAGACCATAGATTACAGAAAACACGATACCAACGGTAATAAACAAACCTCTACCAGTGGACAGGTGGAGCTCTCCGGGGTGCTGAATCTCCCCTTTGAAGTGAAAGACTGAACACAGCAGCCAGTCTCTCAGCACGTCAGGGGGAAACATGACTCATCTTCACATGTCATTTTCAAATGGTCCTAGTTAATTTAGCATGAGCTTCCCTTGTGTACCATTTCAGAGCATGCTTTACTTTTTAACACTGTAGTAATCAGTTTTCAGGAATCAAGTGGCAATTATTTGCTGTATTATATTTGTTTCCATAATCTACTGTATGTCCACACACCCAGAATAATATCCAGTAGAAAAGGGAAAGGATGTAAAACAATAAATTCACAGGCGTAGATAATCCAAAATTCTAATTATGTCTGCTGCACAATTTTGTGAAAAAACTACAGTTGCTGCGGAGACAGATAAAGTGTAATAGTGCAAGTCGGCAGTATGAAGACATCCATAAAGGTCAGACCCACAGCCCAACCAAACCACACATTAAAAACACATGAGCCGTTCCACTAGCCCACACATTTTCAGCATTCCTAATCACAATGTCCTAGTCTTCAGTTTCTATATTTAGCCCTTAGTAGTTCTAACAACATCTGACTTTTGGCAGCAGTAAAAAAAGGCTTGCTTGCCGATATGACAACATATATCACCATATGGGGCATGTCATGTATATTTCTGACAAACATAGCTCAAACTCATCTTACATGCTGTTAAGTTTCTACAATATTCCAATTTAAGTACAACAGCAACTTCCACTTTAGCTCAAGCATAACTGCTAGCCTCTCAAACAAAAAGAGATAACAGAGAAAAATTTGTCTCTCTAGCAAATGCAGTGGGACACCGAGCAAGTCACTGTTCTGTGCTGAGCCCAGTCGCAGCAGTAGGCGAGAGAAAAGCCAGACAGCCTTCTTATCTCCTTCAACCTTATGAATAGTCACAGCTAGAGGTTAAAAAATGTCAGGGTTTGAGAATGATTTATTCCTTAAACAGCCAAAAAATTAATTGTTAATAGTGTGCGTAAGAGTATTTGTTACATTACATTGCATTTATTTTAGTTAAAAAAAGCCCAATATACAATTCCCTATGTTACATTAGCACAAAAGGTGGTTAGTCTGTCTATTGTTAATAAATACTTATACTTAAACATCATCTTGGTCAGGTCTCCTAAAACAAAAACTAAATGTCTTCTTTTATGTTAAGTCACTGAATGTCAGGAGAACATACTTTGTTCAGTTCACTTGTGAAATGCGATAGATTTTCTAAAAAGGCAGAATAGTCACTAAATGCATCATGCAGAAATGACACAGAGACCGACAGAAAGCCATTGTGGGCACACACAGGCCAAACTGTGAAATGGCAGTCAAGGTCAAACAAACTGAAAAAGATAAGTTAGGTTTTGCTCTCTGGCACTTCTGCCCTGTGTCTAACTTCTAAAGCATGAATGGGCTGTTTATCATATCTCCTGATACATCATTTTACCACAATTAAGCGTCCACTTTCGTGCATTGTTGTCAAGCCAGGCTCTGTCCTCGGGTGGCTGTGTTGACATCTATTTCAACACAGACACGTTAGCGGTGTGCATAATACAATTACAGTGCGGAGTCATATCCATTAGACTGGGGATCGGGATGCTATGGGCCACGTCTCTTCAAACATACCCAGTCATGCAAATATTCTCTGCATCCGACACAACAGCAGGATCCCACCAGGCCATGGCATGCTCCTCTATCACTTTTTCTCTACCTTATGTTTGTACTACTTTCAGTGTGGATAATGTTTTATTAATAATCAGTCATCCAAGGTTTATAAAGTGCAGCCCAAGATCATTAACTTTGCTTTGTCCATTTGGCCAACTTAAACCTCACTCTCATGGCAGAACACCATTACAGTATGACTCTGCAGTGTGTTGGGATCACAGCCATGAAGCAGAGCAACCGGCCAAGCAGATCCACTAATAGAAACAGGACTTCAACATGAATGTGAATAAAAAAGAAATCACAGAAACCATCTGGCCATTACGTTTGCAGTATAAGAATCACTGATACATATATATATAGGTGTATATATAGTAATAATCAGGTGGTTGTGTTTGAAAATGTTATTTAAAATAGAATTAGAATTAATTGTTTCTACAGAATGACCAAAGGCACAAGTAGGTCATTTACCAAAAGGTTAAAGAGCCATGAAAAGAGGCCCTTTGGTGCCAAGAGGCAGCTTATTTGCCATCTGGAGCCACAACATGACAAAAGTATAAAAAGCAGGGAAACTAGAGCACAGACCAACACTGCCAAGCACATAACACACCAGCTTATAATGAGGAAGACATAGATGACATTAAGACCACTAAAGTGAAGAAGCAATGATATCTGGCAATTACTGTGACACAGACAAATGCAGAACCATAGAAAGAATTTCTGACGTGTCACTTCCACACAATGTTCATGTTCATTTCTGCTTCACTAAACAATCTGTATTCCTAAAATAATTTAGAGGATTTGAGAAGGCAGATTTGTTTGGTGGTGCGAAAATCCCCAACTGTTCCCTCTGCACAGCCTCCAGGATGGGTCCTATCCGGGGATTACCTCAGCCATGTGCTCCATCTTGCTGCCATGTGTATAATAAGACTGATAGACCAAGCACTGCACCCATGAGCGCTCACACTACACCTACAGTCCTGACATCACTACTGCACCGCTCTGCCGCAGAGGCTGTTCCTTAGCAACCAGCTCAGGAAACCATGTCACCATAGAAACCATCAGAGGAAAAAGAAATGCATTATATTTGGTGGTTACTAATATAGGGGTGCAGGGGGTAGAGTTAGATTTAGTTAAAGAGATGATCATTTCTGTGGGATATTTAACTAATTTGTTCAGTCAATTCTGTGTGCTGTCCATCTATATCAGCCCATGAAGCAAAGCCCACATTCCCTGTAATTGGGATAACAACCATAATGTTACATTACTAATGTAATGGATGGATACAATGTGATGTAAAATACAGCAATTAAGTAAATAATCACTTTCCAGAAAGTTAAATTCAACGCATATACTCTGTGTCTGCGTATATTATATATATATATATTTGTGTGTGTGTGTGTGTGTGTGTGTGTGTGTGTGTACTAACTCACTAAAGTGAATTCCCATTCAATAGTGTGCTACTGTTTTGTAGGAATATGAGATGGAGTCCTAGAAACCCATTTCTCGTAATACATTTAGCAAATATTCCCTGTTGACGTTGAACCTACTCGGCTGTCTCTCCCTGTGGGTAAGGATCCAATCGACAGAGACATGAATAAAGGACAGAACACCTCTAATGTCAGAGACAAATATCTTTTTCTTCTAAATCCTCAAAACTCACTGTGCTGAATAAAGTCAGCCTGTGTTGTCTGCCTCATGTGCAGCATGCTGAGGTAGGCACCCAATATGAGATACTGTACCACAAATGGGAAGACAGGATGCGGAGAGAATATTTACACCAAAACCTGCCAAATGTTTCTAGGTATTAAACACAGCCATGCTATGAGCAGATGTGCAAAGGTCATACCAGTCTCTTTTGACTTCTATCCAACAAAGCGTCCTTCCCGCTTCCTCTCTTGATGTGTCAGTGGTGGAGATAATGGGACTCTCAGGTAGAGAGCACTTAATGTTGTCCTGGCTGCTTTGTTCTATGACTTTCAGATGCAAACATTTTGTTGCAGTGCTTTAGTTTAGAATAAGCATACTGTAAATAAAAATGTACATAGGGGTTAATGTAAACGTCAAAATGTTTCAAAACTGCAGAATTAAGTAATGCTGGCTACAAATGTGCAACCGGCTTCACCAAGCACAACCCGACAGAGCTACGACATCAGATTGAATCCAATATTCACTGAGAGGTTCATCTTCTGCAACTTTAATCAACTTTAAGTGTTTGCCACTAGCAGTGCTCTGAATGGCAGTTATGTGTAGTATGCAACCGGTAAGACATACGTTTAATGCTTCCTGTTTAATGGAGCACTGAAAGTCATGCACACACGGGGAGTGAGGCAAAGGTCAATGTGACTTTTGCAAACTTTAGAAGATAGGATTCCTTAATTAACTTGTAGACAATGTATCAAATGTTTTAACCATTCATGTTGTAGCTATACATCTTAAGATGTGCAATGTATAATGTGTAGGACCACAAAAAAGTAGCATTGCACACACACATTTGTAGTTTTCCACACAAAAATAGTTTTTGGACTAAAAACTTGTAAGAAAAAACCCCAGAATATTGTCTCCATCCTCTTATATTGGCAGTTTTTTGTTTTTGTCTTTTGGTTAGCCATTGCCTAATTTGAATGTTCTCCAGTGTACCCTACTTGGAAACATAATTTAGTTAATATCTAAGTCTGAAAGAAATTACCAAAAGTGAGGTTAACAGAATCACCGCTAGAAATGATAACACTTACCATCTTGCCGTCAACAGTGTACAGCCTTTTGACAACTCCAGAGTCCAGCTTAATGGCGTCTGTTATGTCAGTCATGACTTGATCAAAGGAGTGTGCCGTCTTCTTGTTGAGCAAGATCCGCACAGCCTTGCGAGGCTTAACTCCACTGCGGACAATGGTTACCAGTTTGGGCTTAATAAAGTCCTTGCTCTCCCTGGCTTCTGGGCATCCAGTCTTGGCACTACCAAGGGAAGAAGGGTCACGGATGCTCACAGCAGTCCTAGCCCCAACCGACCAGTTGGGATTGACATTCTTTGTGTAGTCCACCTTCTTGTAGGGCTCTATGGATGCACAGACATAGCTCTCCCCTGCAGAAAATCAAGACACACAAGATAAAAAGCTAAGGTCAGAGGATAGTGTAACACGAGCTCCTTCTGCTCTACAGGACTGAGGAAGTCATATGTTTTGTTTTGTTGAGTTTGTGACTTAATAAATGATCTCACATGAATCAATATAAACTAAATCTGGGGCAAACTTACACCAGTTAGGGAACACTACTCACCTTCCACCAGCTGGTCCATGCTGGTGATCTTTGTTGTCCCATCAATGGTATATATGGTCCGCACCCCTTGTGGCAAGTTGACATTATCTGACAGAGATCTTGTGAGGTCAGCCAAGAGTGCTTCTATGGACCTGAATCTCTCCTGAGAAATGGCATACACAATCCCTTTGAAGTAGCGGTCCCCGTTGCGGTAGAAGCGGATCTTCTTGGCCTTCTTTTCTGAGCTCAGTGCTTTCAGTGTCCTGGTTCTGTACAGGCTGCAGTGAGCGCTATGAGTGGGACTGGGGAGCCCATTCCCCCTCGAGCCCCTCCGGGTATATCTCTGAGCCTTGTCCCGCTCGTCAAAGTGCTCCAGCTCCATGCCTGTGCAGTGCTATTACACCCTAAGGAATGTAGTACAAGGAGAATTCTTACTGTTTGAATAAGCTCTTTAACTTGAACTTACATTCGAGCAATCATGCTCCCTGTCAGTCTAGTTGCTTTCCCTCCTGATACAGCACTGATACAAGCTCGGAGGCTGCCTGCCACTGATGTGAATACACACATTATGAAGTAACATGTCACACCCATTTCATGATCCCTGGTGTTTCTCAATTCAACCTTTATAGCAATGAAGTTCACATGCATTTTCAGTGGCTAGCACATCAACAGTAAAAGGCTGATTAGGGATCTTGGCTGAAAGCTTATTGTTGCAGGTAAACACTAATCAAAACCAATAAAAGCAATATACAGCAAGACAACGGTATATAACATGTGGAATGACTTGTTTTGGTGCAATTGCTCTTACCTTTGAGGTGAGGACAGATGCAATAAAACGTGTATCTGTAAGCGGAACTTGTCTCAGTGAATCATGTATTCATTTGATGCCTTAGATGAACCATGCGTCCCTTTGTTGCTCCTGTGATGGTGCTGTGCGCCCGCCGTGTGTCTACTCTGCTGTGAGAGGAGGCAGGGCTGCAGCCGGTGTCCTCCACCCTCCCCTACTCCCCTACTCCTCTGCCATTGCAGTGATTTACAGCAGACCGCTCGGGTGCCCGCGCTGCTCCTGCACGCTGCCGTCAGAGCGCGCACTCGCGTTTATGATGCGCGTTCACGTTGAGGTCGACCTGCTCGAATAACCCCAGACTTGGGATATATTTATTCATAAAAGAAATTCCTATAATCGCCATTAATTGATTAGCTCACAACGGCAGAAAAGCGGCTCGAGTCACGTGTGGTTGGCTGGCAGGTGTTTCCCTGTAGGTGTTACTTCAGCAGCTGGTTTGCAAACTGAAGGCCTGGGGGGTTAAATGACAGCAAAGATTTCAAAAGGAACAATTCCCCTCGATGTGGGAGTGGGTCTAGGACACATAGACTACTTTTATGGCTATCAGCTTTTTATATTTGTTCAAGTGATGCAAACAATTACTTTATTATAGGGCTTTTATCCAGCTGGCCTGCTGAGGACATAATTTACTTAGCCTCCAAGTTTGGAAGGTTATTTTCAAAAAGTCACGCTTTGCTGATCAGGCTGTCCAACTAGATAATGGACAAAGTTGTGACTTGTTGAAAAGCTGACTTAGTTTTATTTTTACTTTAATGACACTTACTTGTAGGATTACCTTTAAAGTATTATGAAGCATTTTGTCTTAGCCAATCTTTTGCTGTGAGGTTAATAAAGCAGTTATGGAGAATGTGAAAAACCCAGAGAGCACAGAAGAAACAGTACAAACTCTCCTCTAGCCATACACTTACTAAGACTGGGGAAGATCATTTTCAGATTTTAGATTTGATTTTTGAAGTGGGAAATAGTTTCCCCCCACAGAAGAACAGTCAGGCTGAAGAGGAATACCTCACAGAGAGCCAAGTCAACTGATGGCATCATTATTCATTTACTTCATTAGTTTGTTTGTTTTTTGATGCAGTTTTTTTGACTGTTTGATTCTGTTTGAGAATCCTTTCTGCAGTGTGAGTTTGTTAACATAGTATTTCATTTCAGATCATGTCTCAAGTAGATGAACTCAGCAGAAGATCTGTAACGAGTAAAATAAGTAAATCAGTCATGCATCACAATAATCAATCCTCTGACAGTGGATCAAATGCTTCCTCCAGCTGACGGCCTGAACATAGTGCATCGCCCCGCCAATACTGTCGGACAAATCGGCTGTTCCCCGGGGACAGACGCTGAAAGTGTGCCAGGATCAATTTCTCCCTGCCTCGTTTCAGTCTGTGGAAAATAACTGGATGAACCGACCTTCATGTGCTTTTACATCAGCAACGAGCAGCCACACAGATGGGACCTCATCCATCTCCCAGCCATGTGTCATGTGATGAACGGGTACCTGTGCTTCTCTGATGCTAACCTTGTAAACATTGTTCTTTCACCTTACACAACCTCTAACATGGTGATGATAGTCACTGTTTTTGTCTTGCAGTTGAATAAAATTATTTATTTATAGACATTTATTTGAATTTCTGAATTATTCCTCAAAAAGTTTCCACTCTTAATTTCAATCAGAATATTTAACACTCTGGACAGTTTTTTACACTTAGTGTGATTACTTCAACCCTGGTTGGACAAGAAATAAAAAAAACAGTTTTTCCTGTTGATGTAAAAATATTTACAGAACTGTAATAGTCCAGTAAGATGATAAAAAACTACTTTGGTAATTAACATGTTGTAAAACGTACACCCACTAGATGGCGGTATTAAGCGGACAGATTCAAGATGTTCAGAAACAAGAACTTTCTTGAGTTTTTATATATATATATATATATTATTTATTTTCTTCAGAAGTAGTAGAAGTTAAGTGTTTCAGGTGGGAAAGAAATCTCAACACACAACTAGAGCACCTGAAAGCCATCTGAAAATTACATTTACCTGCTGAGGTCTTAAAGCTGAAATTCAAAAAGCAACAAATCAGATTAAAAGAAAAAGAAGCTGGTTTGGAAACAAATGTAGCATCACACTTAAATGTTTTGTCTGTACATCAAAATGATATAATTAGATTTTTATATGAAATACTATAAACATTAACATTTTGAACATATGTGGCTAAAACTGAACTCAAATGTAGAAGACAGCACTGCAGATTGTAGCAGACACAAATATAATTGTTAAACACTTTTAGACTCCTCAGACTTGTAACTGAGACCTTACCATTTCAGTAACACTCATTCACACGAGACGGCAAAAAAAAAAGCTTCAGTTCTACAAAACATGAGCTGTTTGCATATCATTTGATATTTGCAGGCACAGTCACAGCGATTACTCCTCCTTTTAAACACCACAGGGAAAACAACAGTATAACCTATCTGAAGCGGTTATATCTGAAGATAGGGACACACACATGATCTTTTTTAATAACTAATTCAAAGTATATAAATTGCACTTAGCCTATCAGGGGAAAAGTCAAACACAGATGTTTCATGAAGACTAGAAAGGATTCAGTGCTTCTTAGTACAAAGAGCAGTGTTTAACTGGTGTCTCTCAGGTTAAGTGATAATACCTGAATGTTATAGTGTGTATCCATATACTGCATAACCCAACATTAATGTCTTCATTTGGGTTTTGTA
The DNA here is from genome assembly GCA_036024295.1 of Nannoperca obscura. NCBI lineage: Eukaryota > Metazoa > Chordata > Actinopteri > Centrarchiformes > Percichthyidae > Nannoperca > Nannoperca obscura. The sequence continues at coordinate 15,719 of JAVQJL010100105.1, read as the reverse complement.
ATCTGCTGTTTTTCTTCATTTAGGTCCATCTACCTTATTTTAAATAAAGATTAAAGTGCTTAAGAGGTGTATCAAACGATTTGATATGCAAATAACAGTAGTTATCTTGTAAATATAGAACATGTTTTATAAATAATGAATATTAAATATAGATTTATTTGATAGAAGAATACAAATCATACTTTAAGGCGTTGCTGAGGGAATGAAACAGGGCACTACTGGCTATTTGTGGGATTTCTCCACCTGCTTCTCGTTCTCTGGTTTTTCCTGAAGCTTGTAGTCTTCCAAAATGGCTTGCGCTGTGTGCTTGCCAGTCCTTTTCACCACAGCTTTGATCCCCAGGTTGTCAACATTGAAGGCAGTGATACCGACATTAATGGCAGAGTTGAAAGCGTGGTCTGTGGCTTGTCCAGCTGCTGCCCCGTACCTTCATCAGAAGTCAGATTGGATGAGAGGTCAGAGCGAGAGGCGAGAAACAGAGGATTTGGAAAGAGTTCATTAATATGCAGTGAAAGGATTGTAAAGATGCCATGCTGCAGGTGAATTACAATGTGAGGATTACACCCATGCAAGTGCACAATGTTAAATGTAGACATTTCTGACTGCCACAATCAACATTTTAATCATTTTTCAACGATGATTCAGAAATCTAAGGGGGAGAAATATGGTTATCATAGTATTAATGGTATAATTGTTTTCTAAAATATCACCTATGCGCACACACACACACACACACACACACACACACACTAACCCAATCAATGATATAAACTATATTATGTAGATATTTTGTTCCTCATTGGAACATGTAGCACCAATTCATAGAATACTGGAAGAGTCTAAAATCAGGCAGGACAGAAACGTTGCTAATTGTGAAATTTCCAAAGAAACCAGTGAAAAGCAGCACCATCATGTGAATTGCCAGACAGGGAAGGGCAGAAGGAATTGGCACAGCATGGATGACTTTAGAGCACTTTGTGCAATAGCCAAATCATCACCAAGATGTCATGCTTGTGAGTAGTAGTGGAGTTATATAGCTGTGTATAATTAGGAAAAATTACATTTCTCCTCATTAGGTGGGTCAAAGATGTTTTGTAGACCCCTAAATCTGCAAACAAATTGAAAAGGAAAGTGAGTGAGTGCACATTTGGTTTGCATGTGTAACGCAAGAGGTCATCTGCAACATACATATCAAAAACCGGTGCAGCAAGCAGTGTTGAGCAAAAAGTTTGCATTGCATTGTACATTAAAGCAAGTGACAAGTGGTCAGACAAGCGGGAAAAGACGTACTTGTGTTTTACGGTCGTGACCGTCTCTGACGCTACACTCGTAGTAATGTTCTTTGCAGCAACTTCCAAACCGGTCCACATGGTCGCGAATCCTGCGCAAATTCACATAATACAAAGCGTGTCAGGCACACGTTAGGGTTCTTCTCAAACATCTTCCTACAGATTAGAAACTCTACCTTGCACTCCGCTGGCAGCCACCACCATGGCTCCATCTATGTTGGAACGCCCATCCTTGTCTTTCCTCATAGACTCTGGGATCAGCTTGCCCCCGTGCTTCTTCACGTGTGGAGCCAACTCTCGACCCACGCAGCCCGCCACCGTACACACCCCGTCCACTACAGCAACAACAACAACAACAACACAGCACTGCGACATTAGAGGTCCACTGCCAAAAGCCCACACAGGGTCAGTAAAACTCTCAGAGTGGGGGACAACTTAGTCACCTAGAAACTGGCTGACTTTGACGGCTCCCCCAGTCGCTTGCTTGGCAACATGGAGGCCTTTGGTGACTGTGGGGCTGACGTGGGTGGGCTTGTCCTCTGGAGTGATGTGTTCTCGGAGTTTAGACGCCCCTTTGTGAATGGCCTTGCCTGTGAACTCCGCCCCCTTCACCAGGCCCCAGCTCAGCCAGGACGCACCTGAGAGGGCAACGGGATCACACGGGGCTGGTCACGCTGTCCCTTTGTCAACTAACAGCGGAAAGCATAAGAATATTTTAGGGGGGAGGTGCAGCTGGACCTCACCTGTCAGGATCCCACTTGCCACCTTTTCACTCCACTCAGGCAGAGCCTTGTCCTCCTCTGTCGCCGCTGGTGCAGCCTCCTCGGGTGCAGCAATGGCCACCTTCTGACTGAGATTAACGGTGTCTGCGGCTTCATCTGGAGCCTGATCATACAGACACATTGGTTAGCTACTGTAAGATGAAGTGTGGGCTGAAAATAAGAGCCACTTGTCGGTCAAAATCTTTGGACAACTTGTCTGCTGCTTTGTGCAAGCTGTACACATCTCCGATCAGATGCTCGTCTCCAAGTAACCCCCCCCCCTAAATCACACAAAAGCTCCTCTTATCATTCTGGGCTTCTCGTTACAATGCCCTGTTTGTTTGTCACAAAAAGATCACCATTTTAAAATGTCTCAGAAAACAGACTCCCTTTGTGCTGAAATCTAAAAAAATTCTACTCCAAAAATGAAAACACAAAAACAAAACAAAAAGTGCCTACTTGTTGATATGGAATCACGTCCATCAGAGACAGACAGAGACGGGTGGACAGAGAAGATGACTAGCCTGACTGCATACATCAGAAATGAGCTTGTTTGCCATCGATCTCAGCCAGCGTCTCTGCCTCCGTCGTCGCTGAACTGGCTCCTCTTTCAGCTGAAGCTCTGAGGTTGTTCTAACTGCTGCAGATAAGAGCATTATGGCTGATTAATTCTCCTCACCTGCCTGTCTCAAATCCCCACAGTGCTGAGGCAGGGGGAACTCGGAGAAGTGTGCCAGCTCAGAAGTAAGCAGGAGCGCGAGGCCGAAACAACGGAAAAAGTTTGGAATCGTCTCAGTCGGCAGCCTCGAAGCATCACATCAGCAGCCACTTCAGTCTTTAGCGCGTGAGAACCTGATTTAATATGTGCAGTGTTTCCTGTGCTGGCAGAATTGGTTTGTGGTGATGGACTCGGGGGGTGGGGGTGGGGGGGGGGGTGGGTGCAGGGTCCGCCAAACAGCAGTGAAATCACAAACTATCTATTTATGGCTGTATTTTATGTCTGTACTTTGAACCGCATTTCAACACAGAAACCAAAAACAGGACAAATCTATTCAGGTGTCCCAGATAGATTCTTGCTAAGTCAACGTTAGCAGCTGCAGCTCAGGCATTCCAGTGTCACATTAATAGTGATCGACAATTCCACTGATGAGTTGGATCTCAGCTTTCGAAGGATGTGCTGAATGAAGATGCACCCACTTTCAGGTGGCTGTAAATGACCAACAGCGGCAGAGCACTCTCAGCTTCACTGTCTCACTTGCCTAAAATAGCTCTCCGGGCCCCTCTGGCATAAGATGATTTGCCAAAAGGCATTGTGTAACAATTCTCATTTAAAATAATGAAATATATATATTTTGATGTAAAAACACATTTCAGAGCACAGTATCTGAGCATTTGGTGAAGGAGGAAAACAGCATAAAAAGACATGACATTAAGCTGCAGGTTGCTTGTATCGATATAAATTCAAATATAAAGACCAAATGTGCATTTGATACCCCCCAAAAAACCAGCACGTGTTGTGTGATCGCAGCCCGTCTGCAGCGCAGCGCAGCACTGACCTGAACCCTGAGATCTGTCATCTGGGACAGCAGGTCCTGGAACAGCGCTCTGTCTGCAGCAGGCAGCTCCGAGGACAACACCACGCCGACATAATAACCTGGAGCCGGCGCCATCATGTCCGGAAACATAAACACACCAGTGTTACACAGCAACACCGGGGAGTCCATGGCCATGAGAGGGTAAAGCCAGTCACACACCTGCCAGGAAGCAAAAGAAAGTTGTAAGAAATAAAGAGCGCAACAGCTGGACGACGGGATCATGAATAGCTACATGTACACATGATGGCGCATCAGCCCAACGTTCAGTTTATTTGATGGAGGTCAAATATAAGAGATGTTGCTAAAGTAAACGTTTTCAAATACAGATGACAAGCCTCACACGTCTAATGGTGATTCTGATTAGTGCAACGCAGTGATCCGTCTGACAGGAGACGAACCTGACTGCTGCACTAACAGGATTACAGGGCAGAACGTGTAAGCAGGGTTTACATAATTGCTTGCACTCATGTGAATCGCTGATGTCACCCCCACTAGCAATAGCACCTGGGAAATTCCCCATTGAAGAGTGAAATTTCAGTCTCATGATCGGCTTGTGTCGGTGTATCGGCTGTTTTAACAGACAGCAGGGCAAAACACCGCTCACATAGAAAGTTGCTCAAAACAGGATGAGTTTGATGACGTAGACGAGGCACCGATTTAATCTATGTATAAAACGTTTACATAGCTCCACATCATTTCTTATCACTCCTTGTAGTGTTTACATAAGGCTTCCACATTTACAAACCAATCTAGTGGTTCAAAGGTCAGAGTCTGTGCGCCAGCTGGGGACAAAGTAACAGTGCACCTCAATGTGAGCCGATTTGTTTCTGTGCTGTTCATCGACTAAACTGCACCACAATATGTGGTGAGCGTCTCAGACTAATCCGTGCAAACCTTTTTTAAGAATCGCTGCCAACTATAATTGCAGCAGCAGAATCACTCCAGTGTGCTGCTAGGCGAAGACAAACCAGCACAGGCTGATTAGGCTGGAGACAAAAACACCGTTCACATCACAAGCAAGCGGCTTCAGCAGAAGACTGATGATGCAGAAGAGAGTATCGGTGTAACAAATCAACCCGTGTCTTTGTTAAGTGTCGACTTCCGCCTGAATGTGTTGGCAGCTGTTTGGAAACCAGAACACAATATTTAGCTTCTTGTGTCGACAAAGACTGAACATGATAAACTGTTAAACGTGGGATCTACTGCAGTGCTGCTGGATTTTAAGCAGCATCCTGTAGAAAAGATCTGCGCAAAAATATTTATTGCTTCACCACTTTACACATCCTCCCAGTAATTTGGGTTAAAATGTGTTTTAGAAACACCAAATATAGTTTTTCAATGAAATAGTTTTCTGTATGTGGAGGAGGTTAGTGGACAGTAGGTCTTGACTGAGGAACCATCTATGTAGAATTTTGCACCAGTAATGATCCTGATGAGGGATTTCACAGGAGGATGACATCACATCCACGAACCCACTGGGATTAGGCCACTGGAGTAAATCACACTGACACGATCACGTCTGTAGGGCGAGGGACAGAGATCATTAACCAGCCAATCTCCTGTTGCTGATGACTCACAGTCGAAGCCCAGCAAACATCTTACAAAAGCAGGTGAAAGGGCACAAGAAAGTGATGACATCTCACTGGCGCGTCTTGCATCAGCGTGCTGCAACACCTAGAGGGGAGCGTTTATTCTCTCTTACCTGCAGAAAAGCTGGTGGTCGGTTGGGTGTTCGGTCAGAGTGGTCACTAGTGAACTTGACCAGCCGCAGGTAGCCCGGATACGACGGAGCGCTCACTTGCCCTTCAGGCGTGACAAAGAATATCTGCACACCGTGAGGGACGTACAGCAGCTCCTCTCCCTCTTCCCCCACACTCTGGGGAGACGGTGTGGAGTTCGATGTACGGCTGTAGAACTCACCCCCGACCAGTGACATTTCCCCCGAGTCTGTTCCGTATGAGATAGAAAGGTGGCCGTCAGCCGCCTGAGCAGAGTAAGCTGGAGGCTGTTCGGCCGGCTGCCTGCTGGGTGAGAGAGGCAGACCCTCGCTACTGCACGCTGGCAGGCCTCCTACAGCTCCCGCCGCCTGGCCGATAGCAGAGAGTGGGTTTGGTGGAGCTGGCCTCTCGGGCCTCTCTTTGGTAGGACGTTTTGGGAAAAGGTCCTCTGCAGACACGTCTGCCGCGCCGGGGCCAGACGCACTGCTAGCATTCAATGCAGGTGCAGCTTCGAGGTCAGAGCTGGTCTCCAGTATGGCCAGGCGAGTGGTGATGTTGTTCAGCGTCTCCTGCATCTTCTGCTGCATCTGTCTGGCTGATACCCAGGAGCTGCCGACGCACTCCTCCCCCTGAGAGGGCACGCTGATGGCCCTGAGCAGGTGCTGTCGCCCTCGCTTGTACAGCTCCAGAGCCTGCGCCTTGTCTCCAGCTTCGTCTAAAGTGAGTCCTTTATTGATGCACTCAAAGGCCGTCTCGTAGCCATCTTTGATCACTTGAAGTCTGGCACTGTCGAATGCATCTTGTTTAGCTTTCTCCATTCCCTCTGAAACAATTAGACAATTACAGATGGCTTTATTTACAAGTGTATGACACGTGGGCTGACACATCACTCGTACAGCACTAACAAGAAGTACAGCGTGAGGGGGCACAGTGTCACCTTAGCTACAATTTGACACACCTCATAATAACTTACTTTACGTTGCTTTAGGCTATGAGTTATTCTACTTACATGTTACTGCTTGTTCAGCTTCGGCCCCAGCGTTAAGCTCACATTAGCCACAATCACAAGTCATTCAATATTGCTCAGAAAAGTCACCTTATTCAGTGCAGTTACCGTATGTGCGTTGGTTTGTCTGGTGTGTAAACAGAGGTTGCTGAAGTAGGCTAACACAGGCTTATGTTAAGTATGAAGTCACCAAATACAGCTAACGTCTCTGTTCACACCTGTTACACCATCTCATTGTACCAAAAAACAACGCATATGTAACACTGAAAAGTTTGTTAGCGCTACATGATGAGTATTAGCTGGCTAGCATTAGCTTCTTCACTAGCTGACGACATCCAAGCTTACCTCAGTGAGCGAAAAACTCCGAAGAACAGCTTAATTAGCCAGTTAGCTATCTAGTAGCTAACGTTAACAGTTACGTGTCCGTGTCCCGTTAGCACAACATTAACTTCGAGCAGCAGCTGTCTGTCTGAGTAAAGTTGTGATCTGCTGGGAGTCGCTGATTTCACACGACACCCCCAACGTAGAGCAGTGATGCTAACGCACACAACTCTCCACAGTACTGACCTTTCAAAGCAACAGTATCGTGGCAGGACGTATCGATGCTTATGGTCAAACTACGTGCCCACGCCCACCACAATGTCATACTTCTGCCTCGAGCGTAGCTACCATTTACGTTTTATTTTGAAAGAATTGGCCGGAAGTATTAGTTTGCTACCATAACTGCATCGACGCTGTTTTGATGTAAAGTGTTGCAGTTCGACATTGTGACCACTGGAGGACAGTAAACAACCACACTAAGAACATTAAGTACATTAGTCTCGACGCTGGATGGAGAGGAATCGCTCGTTTTTACTGCCATCTAGTGGCCACAGTGAGGAACAACACTAAATTCAAATTAGTCAAGTTTACGTCAATGCAAAAATAATAGGATACCAACATTTCCTGGTGTATACTTTCAAAATAAGTGAGAAAGTGAACGCATTCGGAAACCAACAAATGGTCATTTAAATTGTTTAAAACATTTTCAGTGGAAATAATGTTAAACTGTATTTTGGTACAGATGATAAATTAATAGCCTTTACACAATACCAATAAGCATATTTTAAACAAGCAAACAATTTAAACCTCTACATCATGTGATGTGTTGATGTGATGACGGCAAGTCCCGCCCTACTGTGCTCTGATTGGCTAGTAGTCGTTACTTCCACGTCTCCTGATTGGATGCTAGCTCCGCAGGTCCCGCTAGCAACCGTTAATATAATCAGTATTTATAACCACCTTTTATTCAACATATTACACACAATCATGCACCATGTGTTGCCATCGGGAACAACAAAGGCGTAGAGAGCTGCCTAACATACCGGCTTCCGTGGCTGCTTACTCAGGTGTTCCTAAACACTGCAGTTGGATAAATGGAAATGAGCTTTTTTACATCCAAAGAAAAGTTTGACGCTGCATTTAGATATTTTTAAGTATTTCTGTCTATCAAAATACAGGTATCAATATACTGCATACAGACACTTGTAAAATGGAGGAGTACTGATTGATAGGAACTATAATCTGCAGAGGGCGCCAAATCCTATCTCAAGTGGAGAGAGCTGATGAGATGGAACCAGTCTGTCTGCAGACTGGTGTGGGTTCAAGTTCATCAAAACTTTTTATAACCCTCATAGTTTTTGTACGAGCATGGAAATGATTAAGCCTACAGCTTGGTATAAATGTGCCACTAATGACCATTAAATAGCCTTTTTTTCAGAATTCCAACGTGGAATAAAAAAGATTATAGGCATTAAAAGTCAGCAGAGCTAATCAGCATGCATAATTAACTAAGAAGTCACTTTTTCATAATCTTTAATTTCCTCGTTTTATTATTCTGACTGCCGCCTGAGTCCAGATAGTCGCCGTGAGCCTGAAGAAAGGCATGCGATAACCATCAGTCTCATTACCAGTGTGACAGATTCTCAGCATACATTGTGAACAGATTCCACAGCACAGGGACCAGACTGGACACGCTCTTCTTCACACATGTGGAGGCAATACAGCACGGCGTTTGCTCACCTTCACATCCTCTTTAACCACAGTATGTCACACCAGATGTCACAGACAAAGCACTCTGGTTTATATGGAATTTAACCTCTTGTCCTTGAAATTCTTATGTTTGATTACCATGTTTACTATTGAGCATATTAAATAACTGCTGTGTATAGTTTACTATTCATCTATTCATCTTAGCATCAGAGTTGTTCTGACTATGCTGCAAGTATATTGCGTGTCTCCATAATGATGACTATTTTGACAGCTGAAGCTCCATATGGAAGTTGTAAATTTACTCCTGTATGTGGTGAGTTCAGCAACAACTAATGTCTGGAACTAAAACAGACCAATGATACACGCCTTCTGTCTTTCATGTTGGTTCACATATGAGCAACATATGTGCCCGTCATTATTTTGGAGGGCTGATTTATTTTAAATCTACAGAACCATAGATTTGGTCAGAGCTATAATTTGGTCACGACACAATTTTACCAGCGTTAAAGAACTTCGCACGAACAGCCACTAATGATAGTTCTAGCTGCGCTGTTAAAAGTGAAATGATACTATGACTATTATCTATTATTGTTGTTCTTATTGTTATTGTTTTGTTGCTTTTCTTCTTCAACAGTTGCCACACACATTAAGATTTGATGAAATCTAAAACAAAATGCCAGTCAGCATTCTTCCCACAGAATAAGCAGACTCGAGTGTTTCTGTACTCACTGAAAGGAATGAAAACACTGTGCTAAATTAGGAATGATAACTCAGCCAACATTCAAATGATATGCACCTGCTTGGTGAAAGAAAAAGAAAATAAATAATCCAAATAAAATTTAAAGTGGTTTTGTTGATTCAGCTATTTCAGAAATTTTAATTAACTGTATGTTCATAGAGTTTCAATTTTGAGTTTTTCCCTCAATCTAGTTGCATGAATGATACATACTTAAACATATATGATAATTTATTTATGGCAGAATTCTGCAGATGAAACCGGATGAGTTTGTAATGAATGTGCATCAGAGTTTTACAGGCTGCTCTGTGGAGCTCTTCAACAACACTATTATTCGATTTTATATAAATAAATAAACTGTTTTGCCCCAGTTTCCCACTGTCTGACCTTTTATTTTCATAGACTGCTGGTCTTCAGTTTAATCACTGAGCACATCAAAACACACCATTACATTTAATGATTAGTTAGTTATATGTCACAGACCTGTTTTGAACTTAATAATTTTTTTCTTTTTGTGCCAGATTTTATGAAAAAAAATTATGGTCAAAAGTTTTTCGTTGCTTGATTGATGTCACTTAATGATTTATTTTTACATTTGATATGCCTTCGAAATTAAATAAGCTATCAACATAACAAAGAATCTATGTCACTCTGTCATTGCAGCGCCATATGAAGGTAATTAATTAGACACAGCCAGCGATTACATCTACAGATGTTGAAATCAATATAAAACAATGTATGCTCTCAACAAATAAAAATATTCTATCATATGTATGTGAAAGTATAAAATGTGTATTCAAGTGAATTCCATGTGTTTCGTGATCAGAAACAGATTCATCAAAAGGCGACAGAACAAACTATACCATAACTCCTGACAGATCCAAACGGAAAGTATGCAACCAGGGCAGAAAGGGAAAACTGACAACACATGTTTGCAGTTAATACTTTAAGACTCATGTTGTCCTTCTTTTCCTACTGAAGCTGTAACAAACAAAGCTGAGTCCTCTGTCCCACATTTAGTTATTTTTGAGATACATACCTGCTGCACGCACTTGATAAAACCCATATGAATGAATGCAGTCACAATTCCCCCTAAACCGTCTGCTGTGGCTCATAACATGGTAAGTTATTGTCCCCACAGTGCATAGACTATGTACTGGTCACAACAAGTCTCCCCTTCAATTTGCCAAATATGTGCTCTAGTTTAAAGAAAAGTGTTATCCAGCAGCAAGTTCACAACAACTTTTCAAATGAATTCCAGTAGTTGTTTCATAAATAAACCCAGGCTGGTACATGTACTGCAGAAGCCTGGGTTCTTATGTGTTGCCTCAGGTTAACATTTTCGACCCTTGTAACTTGGTTTCATTTTTCTTCACTCTAGTCATTAAGTTGAAGGGTACTCAAATAATATAACTTTATATATATAATATATATACTGTATATATTATATATACTTTATATATATAATATAAATTTGTTAAGTGTAAATGTGCCCATTCTATTCTTATTGTTCTCATTTGATATCCTCAAGTTACAGGCTTTTTTAAAAAAAACATTATTTTCTAATGGTGGATGAAGAAAACTGGATTACAGTTGCTAGTAAACCTTTCCCTGCCCTATGATTTATGGGCAGATATATCCTGTTCTTTTTTGACTCCAAGAAGCTGCAGAGACTTGAGCTATCATTCTCGAGGTGAAACAAGGCTCCAGTATTTGGAAAAACTCTTTGTCCCCAGTTCAGCTGCTGTGTCTGGTTAAAAGTGTGCTAAATATGGAATGGGGTACAACTAATCTGAAAGAGTCTTATAGTAGGAGTGATTAAGTATAATATGAAGGTAAACTTAACATAATAGAAAAAAAGTCAGTCTTCAGTAAATCACTCAGCTGTTAAAAGGTTATCAGCTTTACAACTCAGGGAGGTTGTTGTGCCTGGACATAGTTTAGGGTTAAGACATTTCCCTCTGGAAAAATTCCAAATGCAACTTATTAAAGTAAAATTTGCCTTCTGTTGTTTCTTGTTTCTGCGGTCTTACAATTCTAATTACATTTAAAAGACTGTGTGGCAATTTCAGGTTTGGCTGTACATGGCTCAACTAATAAATTGTGTTTATGTTGTTGTGGATTACTCTCAGGCTAAAGCACATTTAGTAGTTTTGCTCAAGGGTAGTTAGATATATGATGTATCACTGTGTTCCTACGTTGATTACAAGTGCACTTTTATTTACCAGTGAAGACGTTATCCTCTCTCCCCCACTAATGCTCATCAGGATGTACATATTGCATATCTTGCCAGAACTGGAACTGTACATACATAGACACATTTCAGTTGGTCCGATGAATCACGTTTCTATTTCAAAGCAAAAGATTTGCCCGAAGTCAAAACAAAAAAATGTCCTAACTGCATAAATTGTGTGCCTCTGAGTGAAGTTTTGTATTTGTCAGGCCACGTTTGTCTCAAATACACGAGCCATACTAATGACAAAGCCAGTAATGGAAGATTCACAAACACATGCAAACATCATTGGTGCAGTTTCCCAAGACAGTAAAATGTCATTGGCAGGAAAGTGTGGGAGGAAGGCCAAACATATTGGGTCTGTTACATCAACATCAAGACAGCCAACAACCGATCTAAGAGATAGAAAAATAAGGAGCATACAGAGTCTTTTGCTTGCATTACATTTTTTAAATCTGTTGTAAACTTTATTTAGATGTAAAAACTTTTATTTTTAAAGATGTAGAATGTATGAATGATTGTAATGCTAGGATTAGGTCCAAGCATCCCTTAGAGAGATAAGATACTGTAATTGTCATCACGACAATGTGAGTGTTGAAAAAGGAATGATTAGAGACCTGCAGTGGTACCTTGAAATGCATAGTAATGGCATTGCTTAGAATAATATTAGAGATGTGGTTTCTGCACCATCATATGAAGTATGCAGCCTGATGCAGTGGAAGAACTTTGTTTAATCATAGATAAGTAGACCAGAACAATGTAAATAAAATAATGCAATGCCACAACACAGCTACACTAAAAAAACATCTTTGTTTTGGACATATCCTGTTTCTGACAATAGATGGATATCACAAGAGTCAAACAGAATCAAACTCATTTATTTACTCATGTAACGTAGCCCACAATAAAGTTAAGAAGCCAATACAAATCTTGCTGTACTGTAACAATGTTACCACTTGCACATCATGACTAACAGCACTCTTGGCTAAATTTCCAAGTGTGGAAAAGGGAGATGTGTTCAGCATGCCAGCACAGATAGAGGAATTCATCAGCTGCATTTAGGTGTGGCTCGTCTGCAAATTTAAAGAACAATTAAGCAGGCATTTGTATCTTTTTTTGTCAGATACAAATTACCATTCAAAGCCAAAAATACATCTTAAAACAGGCCAGAAGGCAATCTTTAAACATTTTTGATGCTGTTTAAATTCACGTATTTCATTATGCCTGCTGTTTCTAATGAATTAAAGGTTAGTCATCAGCTTTTATGGACTTCACCATTGCATCGTATGGAACATTCAAAATATCTATCTCATTCTTTCCCCTTGTGATTTAGCTTGACATGTCCAGTTTCTTTGGTGACTCTATCTTGAATTAAAAAAAAATGATGTGGGTTTGAACCATGCTTGACAAGATAAATATGTAATGATACATTTGCTGCAGTCAGTGGAGATGATGAGGTTAGGTTAACCTGTTTTTCTCTTGAATTAAATTTATGCTGCACATGAAAAAGAACTCCTTTCTTCCAGAGAAAACCACTTACATGGAATTTCTTACAATTTGATTGATTAAATGAGTTGGCTACCTAAGAATACCATATTGTTCACATTTTTCAAGTTTTACTCCTTGCATTGATGAGGAAACTTTCTCAGACCAGAGAGGTAACGCACCACTGGAAATCTGGACCATGAAATCTCAGGGAATCCCGTCTACGTGGCTCATGGCTTCCAGAAACTGCTGAAGGGGGAGGGGAGTCTTGTTGGCCACCAGCTAACTGATCTTGAAGGGAAAGAGTGAAATATTGTCTTCTCACTCCTGTGACCAGCAGCACAAATAAAACTCTGAATACTTGGATTCCACTGAAAATAATTAACCACAAGGGAGACACATTTTACAACTGGTTCGGGTCACAGAATAAATGATTAAGTTACCTTAGGGGCCTAACTTTGTAAAAAGAACACGTGAGCTCCTATAAAGTTGGAGGACTCACGAAAAAATAACAGATTAATGAAAAATAACCATCCAAACTGATGCATCAGAGGGCAAAATATCCAAACTTTTAGTCTAAGCACCAAGCATGCAGAATCCTGCATTCACCACAATACAACTTGATAGAGTCTCTCTTCCTGCAATGTGTTTTTCCTCCATGCAGACTTTTGATTAAAAAGTTTTTGTCTCTAAGGCCAAGCCTTGATAACCCTGTGTTATCACTCAGACAAAAACATCCTCCACACTCAGAGTATGTGCTAATGAATTCTGGAAGGAGGTACAGGGTCCCCTTGTGTAATCACAACCTTTGTAAACATTTATATGTCTCTTTGTCAGGTGAACTTATTAAAAGGCCAGTCCTGGAGGACACTCAGATAACTGCAGGTTTTTACCGATTATGTGATTTCTTGTAAGCATGTAAAGTAAGATGTGTTTGCTTGCTTGTAATTTATGTACTAAGTGTAAGTAAGATGTATACCTTCAAATTATTGTAAGTTTTAGTGATTGGCTTAAAACCAATACCAATACCAATACAAGTAAAACCAATTACTTGGTTGTTTTATATCAGGATAATGTTTGCACATGTGTTCGAGACAAGTAACCTCAACCTTAAAACCACAGAAGACATTATATAGATGTGTTTACAGAAAGACTCTGGCCATAAATCCAAAGAATTACGTCTTCATCCCGCACCTCATGATTTACATCCAGTACCAACTTTGCAGGAGGTTTTGTGCCCTAAATATATTTATGGAGGCAGAAAGTAAGGTTGGCATGGTGGATGAGCATGTAGCGCATGCAAGTTTGCATCCCATCACATACCTGCAATCAACACTGGCGTTGTATTCTGGAGTTTTGCTAATTCACCCAATGTTGATTTGCATGGGGTTGCACTCTCTGGACTGATCTGGACTGATGTTGGGTGTGTAAAATCAGTTGAATGCCTCTTTAAGCTACTACATTTTAACTACTTCTTTAACAGTTTGTAGTGTTACTTCCACAACCTCATTATTGCAATTATGTTGGTATTCTCAAAAAGGTAAAAGTTGTGGTAATTATATTCTGGGGAGTTACATTAGTTAGTGGTATGACAGATACCTTTACTCTTGAACACTATGCTGCATTTGGCACAGTGGAAAAAGTCTGGACGTTGTCCACAAGGGTGAGTCATGAAAAAACACAAATCCAGCCAAACCTGTGCATGGTCTGTTGGTTATACTCTCCAATTAAAACTGTATTGCTCTTTCCTAATAATATTAAGTATTTTCCTAGCTGTCACTTAAGTGTGTGTCCAGTAAAAATAAATTGTGTTATAACACCACTGTCCAATATACAGAGTGTGTGCAATACAGGAGGATGGTGCTCCAGAGGAAAGCAGAATACTCAGTATTCAGTCGGTCATAGTAGACTTTCTAAACTCCTATTAAGACTAGTGACCACATTCTTCTTGGAAGCACTAAAGTTGCACTGAAAAACATTTCCCAGCTGATGAAATTATTTTTAGGTTGAAGGTTTTCTGTGTTATTGCAGGGTTCTGAAAGAGTTAAAATCCTCATTGTGTCATGCAAGCTGTCCTGCAAGTCAGGGCTTAGGTAAGGCAAGTCAAAATATTTTGGGTTGGCCCAGGTAATGAAAGGTGTCAAACCTGAAGACGATAAATTGCTTTAAATATGGCATCCCCTTGTTTCCTTCCATCAGCACGCGAGCTGTCTGCTGTCAGGTTATAATTCAAAACAAGTCACAGGGTCAAATGTAGTGTGCAGAAATGCTTTAACGGTAACAAAAAAAGAC
Source organism: Nannoperca obscura (assembly GCA_036024295.1). NCBI lineage: Eukaryota > Metazoa > Chordata > Actinopteri > Centrarchiformes > Percichthyidae > Nannoperca > Nannoperca obscura. The sequence continues at coordinate 573 of JAVQJL010100105.1, read as the reverse complement.
TGATGATCTGTCAGTGATGTGGATGCATAGATGCTGGAATTCCCTAATGTGTCAACATTAAGAGAATAATCCAAGTACTGGATCTTTTTTTTTCTTCTTACTATTAGAGAGCTTTGTGTATTTTCCATAAAAATGTACCATTACCAAATATGTTGTATTCACGTGGATGTGTTGGACAATCTGTTCAGGAAGTTGTTGCATGCTGCTGATCCCTCTTGTGCATTGAGCCAGCCATGGGATTTGGGAAAAAACATCAGACTGCAGCTGCTGGTGGTCAAACTGCCCGTAATGTTTTTTTTGTAACACTAGTGGTCTCAGTGTTAAGACACTAAATGCTAGCTCAGCACTGAAAAAAACTATTAATGTGAGACGCACAGTGATATACGGCAGGAAACCTCACAGTGACATCTTCAAAAGAAATTCAAAACAGAGGAGCCTTGAGCTGGAAAGTGCATTGTGGGGGAAAAGATGAGGGGGGGGGGGGGGGGGGGGTGAGCTATGTATGGAAAAAGGGCGAAGTTTAAGGAAAGAAAAAAAAGCTGCCCAAATTTTATATGAAACATACAAAAGGAC
>JAVQJL010100100.1:0-14675 GCA_036024295.1 Nannoperca obscura | reverse complement strand
ATATATATATATATATATATATATAATCCATACTGAAATGCACATCCACATTGCTGTTTAAAACTTTTATTGTTGCAATTTCTTTTTCACTTATATAGACATGAGACTTTCCATTTCAGATGACTTAAAAGCTTTCAGAGCAAACATGTTACGTAAGAGGCAACATGGTTGATGGCTCAGTGTCTTGCCAAGGGACCCAGCAGCAGCAGCCTTGGACAGAGGACTGACGTTGATTGCCATGGATTCGCTGGAAAATCTCATCAACAATTTCCAATCTGCTGGAGGTGGATTCTATCAATTCTGGAATATAACAACACTGAGTAAAGATTGATTGTTTGTATTTCTCCTGTTAAAGAATATTGCCACCCAAATTCCACATAGCTACTGTTTACACACCAGGCGTATTTCAAACAGTGCCTGGACATTTGGAAAGTGAGAAATGCAGATTTTGATTTCATCTTCGATGACATCACTTGGAAATGTATCATCTTTTGTTCTTTGGCCTTCATTTTATCACTATTTTCCTCACACTTCCATCTGACAAGCTGTATCCATACCAAAGTCTATATCTGAAAATTGAGAGAAGGATTAGGGGCAGTGGTCAGGACAGAGGACATTGAAGCAGGCCTGTTAATATATGAATCCTATGACTCCACTATGTAAGCCGTTCCTCCAGCTCCAAGCTAACTTTCTTCCTCCCACCTCCAGCTAGCCGTGCTCTGCTCTTGTCAGCTAACAGCAGTTCGCCCCTCTGTTTCCTCCAGTACTTGATTCTTTTCGGGTCATTGTTACAGTGCCTCACAGCTTTCGTGCTCAAATTTTGCTCCAAATTCTGCCAAACTCTCTTTTTGAACTTGAAATCAAATTTCCGTCTGGCTGTCGTGCTGCTTTACCCGCTCTCTGCTTTTTTAAGGAAACTTCAGTCCCTTGTACGGTTCAAATGTAGCTACTGCCATTTCGTCATCTGTCGTCTATATTACTACAAACTACAGTTTGACTGAGACATGAACACATTCCGGTACACTCACAGTGACTCCACTTTAGATAAGTAATCCAGAACAACAGTGTTCAAAGTAGCATGATTATATTGTTTAATGTATTGAATTCAAACATTGGAAATGTACATTATGCTTAATAAGCATGCACATTATATGACAGGCACCAGAAGTTTATCCAGCCTATTTTTCCCAGGCCTTTATTTCTTCAGCCTCCCGGCCGTTACAGGAGGCTCCTAATTTACTATCAGCTTTTATTTGAGGAATAACAGTAAAGAGTTTCCCTCTTTTCGTTATCCAAACTGAGGGTCTAAGGACAGAGTGAAGTGAAATTGTAACTTCTGGGTTCTAAAGTACAGTATATGTAAGAAAACCTCATTCGTAGGATGACATTTGTAATAACTTCAAAAATCCTTGGAATATGGCTTTACTCAAAATCATTTAATTATATACTACACTATATGGTCCGATCAGCCACATTTGTTTTGTTTTTGTTTAAATATGGGCTTTGTCCTCTATGCTAGCAAGAGTCGCCATCTTTGTGTAGTGCGAACCTACACCTATTGTTGTGTGTTTGCATGTTTGAGGCTGAGAGAGAAATACAAACTGCAGTGCCAACAGGCTTTTTAATGTCTAACAAAAACTGTAATTAAATACCTTAAAATATTTAAAGCTGTCTTTTACTTCAGCATAAAATATTACCTATCTCACATTTGAGCCATTTCTGAGTTCCACAAAATTCCAATTATGAAACTGCACTGTGCAGTAAATTATGTTATTCACGAAGCCCATTTAGCACTGAAGTTTTGTATTGAGTCCTTCCAAAATGTGCACTGCTTATGAATATCCTTCTTTGATGTTATAAAAGAATTGCAATTTCTTCATTAAATATTCCAGCCACTACCCACAGCTAGGCCTCTCCCCAGAGGAACAAAATTCTCCTCTCCTCATACTGCCAACACTTGTATAACTAACGCTATAGGCAAGTCTGCATTATTTCAAGTCTCACTAGCTAATGAATGAACTTGACAATCACACTTTAAAGACAGCACCCAGGGTGGAACAACAGTCCATATTTGGAAACATTCCTGCATAGCAATGCAGAGCTGACAGACTAACCGTTCCCCTCGGTTCTCAGATCACAAGATGAAAAAATGAAAACAGGACAGCATGCTAGAAAGTTGGCACTTCTTTGAACTGACTGCAAGGCCCCCAACACACAACTAGCATCAGGTTAATGAAATATGCACATCTTACTATTCAGGAATATTTCCCCATAGCTACTCAAAACACATTTATATCATAGTTTATTATGGGGCCAGTTGACCTTGGCATAATGGCTCTTTCCCATCTCATCAAAATGTTATTTCATCATGCTGGACAGAACAAAGATAACTCCCTCATGATGGAACATGAGTAAAAGGGCATACAGTGTTCAGTGTACATATATATAAAACATTCCAGTAGTATTTTACAATATGTTAAAGCTGCATTAATTGATTTATCGACCAGACTTCATATTATGAAACTATGATTGAAAGGCAGATGTTGAAACATGAGATCATCTTCTTATTGCAAAAAATAAACAAACAAAAAAAAGTTAAAAGGGGAAACAAGCTCGAAATTCGTATTACTGTCATTTTGGAAGTTGTCACAGTGAGTTAGTTGACAGAGGTTATTAAATTTGAATGGGGTTTTGCACTGATATGGAAGTGTAGAGAGTAAAATGCAATAGAACAAAGCCCAAAAGACAGAATGTCAAAAGTTCCCCTCTTTAAATGCATTTGTGTGCAGTGAAAGAAATAGTGTCAACCATCCAACTCACCTGCTGAATGCACTGGGCAGTTCAATGGCAAATATAGATGTAGCTTCTCTTTCCGTGTCAGCGATGACCATTTTTCCTGCAAAATCTCTGAACTGTGGACAGAGTTAGAGCACACAAAAAAGCCACGCCAGCAACATCTGAGCAACCTGTCAGATATGTCAAAGGCCACTTATCATTTATGACATTATGTATAGTATTATATATATTGCAGCTTTGCTCATAAGTACCAGCATAGCGGTTGCCTTTAACCAAATATCAGCTGGTTAGTCTTTTGTTTGATTCTTCAAACCATGGCAGATAGAGAGGTCAGAGACATGAAGAATATGTCACAGCTGTATATGTCAGGAGCTGCTTGCTGTCAGATACCTAGTAGAGATGTGTGCTGAAGTCAAGTGATAAATGTAGATATTGGAAAATAAAGACACACAATTTCTCTTATTCTACTCTGAATGGGGCCCATTCTAAATGCCGTGCTGAAAAAGAAGGGTGGGCACACCTTTGTTGACTTAGTTTTTGCAGTTTAATCATCTCTCAAGGAGAAAAAGACAGTGATGGTGATCTTGTTGAACAAGCACAAAAAAAGTTTGCAATAGACTGTGAGAGGCTTTATTGCACAAAATGTCATTCAGAATGCATTTATCTACCTCCTGGCAGTCAAGAGCATGTAAGAGTCTCTCAAGACATTATTACACTGAATTGCATTGCATTTGTAACTAACTTGGTCTCAGAGAAAGAGGAAGTCTAATTTACTACCATTTCTTCAATTCAATTTAGTTTTATTTATATAGCGCCATATCCTAACAAAGTTATCTCTGGACCTACTTTTTCATAGGAATAATATGGAATAATAATACTTTTTTTATGGAAGCTAAGCTGCAGCCTTTAAACCAGTTAAATCCACTGCAGTTGGTGTCTTCACAGAAGCAGTAAGTATTTGTGTTGGAGACCAGGCAGGCTGTGTATGTCATCCCTACCAAATATTGTAGAGAGAATGATAGGGCTGAGTGCTGATATTGAAATACGTGCACTGGCGACTCAATGAGATTTTTTCCAGTTTCTTTCTTTTTCTGCTATTAAGTACAAAGCAGTAATTTAATACAATACACAGTTAATGCAATTAGTTTCTCATAGCAACATATCGGTGCTGACTTGTCAGAAACATGCCCAAATGTTATTATCTCAGACATGTTTAGGGAAGAAAAATGTGTGATCTGGTGGCACAGATCTTCAAGCCTTTCACTGTGAAGAGATTTTCATTCTTACACAGTTATCCTTTTTGTCCACTCACTAACATGATGCCTTTTGTGTTTCAATAAAAAGAAGATGTACCCTATTTTTCATCCGTCAATTGATCCAGTTGAATGCTGTGCTGCCAACTTACCACACTAAGATCTCGTATAACAATTATTAAAGCAAAATGGCAACAGTGAAGCCTGAACAAGATACATTTTTTGCAAGGATGATAATTCAAGAGATGATGAAGGGGGGCATGGCACAAGAACATAGAATCATCTACATACATTTTATAACATAACTAGGTCAGCACTATTCTTGAAAGGCTTTGGGATAAAACAGTGTCCTAATTAACATGGCCCTAAGTAGTCTTAAATGTGAGTTGCTAACTTAGGTGAGAGGATCCCCCTCAGTCAAAGCAAACTGCACTCATACAGTTAGAAGCTGAAAATATTTTTATATAAAGTAACCAAAGAAAATGTTGGCAGGAGACACCCGGTTACTATGAGGAATCAGGTTAAGGGGATGACATGTAGTCATGATTCATCACTTCAGAAAGTGGACAGAAGATTCAACACATTCAGTTTTAGGACTCTGCAAAACCAATAGTTTTAAAGGAAAGACATGTCTTCATGCAATACTTACTTTAACGTGGAAAATTACTAGTAGCTGTGTTTCTCTTTGTTCTGTGTGAAAGTGCATTCCCAAGTTCAGCCTGAAGCCAATTTGAGGCTTCAGCAGTCTGAGTTAGTCAAATCAAGTGACTAACTTCCAAAGTTATCGTCTTTTTAGTATGTATTTCCTCATACAGCTTCCTTGCTCAGCAGTGTTGGAGGGATACGTCTAGTTAGTCGCATGCCCGTGTTGTGCTCAGGGATCACTTCATGGAGAGGAGGAATAATTACAGGAACTAATCATTCTTTCAGCTCATCTGTTCATGGTAAGTAAAAACTTTTTCAGAAAAGTTGGCCTCCACCGAAATCGAACTGGAGTCAAACTACTAAAGGGCAATTCTGAGCAGTTGAAAGAACAACTATAACACCAACTCTGTCTCCTGAAGCAAATATGTTTTGAAACTAGAATATGGATTATATCAACATAATATAGTTTTTAATGAACGCATTTGCAAAGACACAAAATGTGCATACTGAATGTTACTGCAAAATGTACAGAGAACATATGTCACTTCTTTTCATCAAGTTTTATGCCTGTGGCAACCAAAGCATGATTAACATTTGAATTGTTATGCAACTCAAAGAACTTGGTTAAAGTTAGGGAAATGTTGTGTTTTTGGTTAACTACTGAAAAAATCAGCAGTGAAACAAGACAGAATGTGTTTATTTTATTAATGTTTTATGTCCACCATTCACCTCCCTAGGATTTCTGTGTAGTACAAGAACATAACAGTATGTGGACTGGACAAATCATTCCACCAGACATAATCTATTCAGCCATTTACATTTCATCCAAAATGTAATACAATTTAGTGGTATGTAATATCATTTTTAGGAGACAGGGTTGAACATCTATCCACTCCCAGCCACGAGTCAACACTCGATATTCATTCCAAGCAGCAGTCTTGGCAGCACCAGGAAGGCAAAACAACACATCCTCAGCTTATTGATAACCAGCTCATGGATCAGTGATCTTACTCCTATCTTACTCCTTCAACACATTTACGGTTTTACTTTCACAGAGAAAATGGAAGAGCTGGCATTAAATTAACCATTAGCCCGATTTATTCTACAATTTATTTTAAACACTGCGTGTGCGACAACTCACCGCCCCTCACTGCCTCCTCGTCCTCCCCCGACTCAGCCCTCGGCCCTGCCACCTCTTCTCCAACCTTCACTGGCCACGCCAAGCACAATCTGCACCACGAGCCCTGCTGATAATAAAGATGTCACAAAGAGAGTGCAGCTCTCTTTTGGTCAGGCAGGCGAGACCGACAAGGTCAACAAGGTCACCAGAAGTTTACCTCTTCCTGGAAACAGCATGGACGCAAATTTGCTGTCAAACTGACACTCTGTAAATTGTGAGTAAAACTAAAGTAAAGCAATTGAGTACTTGAATTTCATAAATAAGGGTTGGACTCACTAACCTAACTCATAAAACTAAAAAGTAGGAAATAATTTAATAATAAAACCTAAAATCATCATGTGTCTAATCTATGATAGACAGCTTTTTTGACTTTTTTTGATTTTGATTCTAAAGTCATGATTTTAATACTGATAAACCCCAAAGACAGTAGTGCAAAAACTCTCAATGTTGGACTAAGTCAACATATGGCACTGTAAAGGGCACCACTATGGATTCAATTGTTATTAAAGATCTTATATCTATGATTGAAGTGATCGCTGTTGCTTTCATATTATTCCTGTGTTTGTGTGTGATTATCACGCCAATATTTATTCAGATTTTCAGATTTCTCATCTGCCTCATTTTCAATGACCTTGTATTTAATTTAGGTTCCAAAATTATGAATATTATTGCCCCTATGTAGGTTCAAACAAGTTGTGCTAAAAACAAAACCTTCCACAGATAAACACCATCCATTTACTATCTATACAGCTTATCAAATTCACGCTCACACACACACAGGCAATTTAGAGTCATCATAACCTGCATGTCTTTGGATTGTGGGAGGAAGCCTTTACTTATACAACTTTAGAAGTGAGAAGTGTAAGACATTAAAATCTCAGATTCACTGATAAAAAATAATAATAAATTGACCTTATTCACCATTGACCAACTGATAGGCCCATTTCAAACCCACCAGTTCTGAGTAAAATGACTGAAAAAGCTCTTTACCAAGAGTTCTTCAACTTCTAACAGCTGTTTTCCAGGCAGTCCAGTTTGTTTTCTCATCACTGTCCATCACTCAAAGTCTGGCTGTGCCCAAACTTTATCCACTCAACAAAGATTATAAAGTAATGAATATTTTATGCCAAACAAAAAGGAAACAACCTTTCAAATGTTTTTGATTTAAACAAACCTTTTACAGCATCAGCAAACATCATATTACTCTGACCTGGTTTTAACTCTATGTTTTGATTTTTACGATCAGTCAGGAATTGTACCTACCTTAATGCACAGATTAACAGTTACACATTGCATCTCACTGTTCTTTATGTCTTGTTCAAAAGGCCCTCTTCTGCAACACAGAGAGCAACTGAATTCCGCTCAGCACTGTTCAGTGTACCAGACACTCCAGCTGTTATCTGAAATGTCAGTGCTCATTTTCCTTCTGACACACACACACACACACACACACAGTCACAATTTTCAAGAGATAAAGAGTGTCCCTAGAGTCCTTCAGTTGCACTTGTATACAAGACTCCTTCAGTTGCACTTGTATACAGTTTTCTCACAGCAGTATGTGCTTATGATAAATAAGCACTTTCCCGCTGGGGTTTCTGCTAAATTAACACAGTTCGTTAGACTAGCAGCCCCAAGGCTGGAGATAGTGGATGAGTCTGCAGTAACACATACATGCTTCTGGTTTAGAGGTTAAAACTCTATGTGGTTTAAGTTGTTTTAGTGAAATGTTGAATAAACAAAATACATAATTTTATAACTTTTAGTTTTTAACCAGTATTGTAAGGTTGCATAGCATTTAATTGATTTGTAGGTTTGTTTTCTGTTCATCAGTTTTCTGAGAAATTTCAGAGAAATGAAATGAACAAAACACAGCTGCAACCATAGTTGCTGAATTCATCCAAAATGTATGCAGAATTTGAAGGTAAATAAATGTAAGTAAGAAAGTGTATTGTTTGTTTTTGCAACAATGCAATCTTTATGCTACGCTCGCTGTTAGCAGTTTAAGATCAGGGATTAAATGTTTCTTACCGTAATGCACCATGGGAGTTGTAGTTAACTTCTCATCTTACATTTTTATATGGGCTTCTATCTACAATGTTTTACTAAAGAACCCTTTACAGATTTAAGCCATCAACTATGAGTCACCTAAAAGTGTCTGAAGAAAATGAATCTGCCGGAATGTAATGATTTTAGCACATGCAGAGATCAAATATACCATATTCATATACTGTAACTGATGGGTTTACAGATAGATCAGGTCCAGGTGTGTTACATTTTCTGCATTTCTGAATCATCACCAGCACAACATACAAAGAAGTCGTTACTATGTCATTACTGCAATAGCATTCATTGTTGAACTCCCTTTGATTGCTAAGTTTGTAAATGCCATTGAAATTAGCATTAACATGGTGTTGCTTAGATTTAATCAATCCTACTCCAACCTGATTAATTTGCACAAGGATATATTATACAACAAAACTTAATTCTGAATGCCACATATGATAGTTAATAGAGTTTTGCTTTGTTCACATACATTTATTGACTGTCAAATGAAGATGGCACATCGTTTCTCAAACACCCAACATTGTGTTCATGTAGTTTTATAATATGTCAGGCATGAAAATGAATGAATTGTTGATGCAAAAGTTAAATGTCACCAGGTACAGACAGACGTGCTGTGGATGAGTCACTGAGAACTTGCACTTACTTATAATTGAGATTAAAAAAAATTTTGAGGAGAGTCTGTGAGGTGAGATGAAGGAATAACACTTTCTTTACAAGTTTCTTTACACATATTTTCTCTGCACTTGTTATGTACTGGATTATATGGATGTCCCTTGGGATAAGCTGAGAGAGCCATGTGTAAATCTGTGCTCTCAGTTTACAAATCTGTGTGCGTGGTTTATTAACCATCTTGTTAACCTTGGATGGCACATCTACAGTATTAGTATTTTATTCAGTAATGATTAAAAAAATGTTTTTGCATCTAGTGTAAGAACAACTTTAAGGTGTGTTCATCCACACAAAGTGACATTTTAAAAGCAGAATGATTATACACAGTCAATGCAAATGCACAAAGACAGTTGAAGTAGTGACTGAGTTGAAAATGTTTTAAACTGAGCTAAAAATATGCGCAAGGCTGTGTGACTTGTCCCCATAAACATATGGAGACAAGAGGAAAAAGATACAGCATTCAAGAGAACTTGAGTTCCTGTTTAAGTTTTGACAGCAACAGCATAGTCCACAGAACGTGCCAAAATTCCACTTTGTGTTTAATTTGAATAAAAAGTCAGTTGTTTTTGATCAAGCATAAATGTTGCCTAACTTTACTGAGAGTATTGAGATGTTGGATAAAAGTCATACTCAAATAATGTCTGCTTGTAGTCTCTTCGACAAATAAGGTCCGGTCCCCTATAAAGGCTGGAGGAAAATGGTAAAAGGTGAAATTACTGATAGCTGTGCCATAATCAATACATGGTAAACTCTGTTAAATATTAATTAATTCAAATGAATTCAAATTGAAAGTTAAGCTAACTAAACTGAGCTAACATACCTTGAAATAAGTATCAAAGAGCATATTATACTTTGATGTTAGATAGATTTTAGATTTTTCTTCCTTCTGCAGAAAGTCAAGCCACCCATTGTCAAACACAATGTTGTTGTTCTGCTGTCAACACCAGCATCCAACAAAATCATCAGTCATTTTCATATTCACCTCAGCGACAGTGTGCTTTGTGGGCTCCTATCTGTCTTCATCATCCCCTGCTGCAGCTAGGGCATGTCTTTAGGATTCAGGCTGATGCTGCTGGCTCAAAGATGAACAGATAAACTGGTGTGTTTATGTCCTCCTGGATCACTGTAGCTAGCAGACTGGGCCTCTTCCTGTAATTTCTCTGTTTCATGTTTATCCCTCTGTACCTCCTGCAATCCAGCCTTTATGCTGTTAGGGCAAAGCCTCTTAATCGCCTTTTCCTGCAACTCTTGTACACTGACATATATATCTTTTTTTAAAAGTTGCCAAATGTCAGGTATTTGTTATCTGGAATAATTCTTACATTTGAAGTAACCAGCTATTAGCAGGCACTTCTTGATTTTGTCACGTTTTCCTACGCAAACCATTTAAGAAAACCCTAAATGTTTTTTGTTTTTTTACCTGTTATCCAGCAGCTGGTTGCATCCTCAAGGTAATTTCATTATCTCACAACACATCCAAATGTTTTCTTGATGATGATGTTTTAATCCAGCATTTCCACAGAGGCTGTGTGTAATAGGGTGAATACAACCTAAGAATCTGGTTTGGATTAAATCAAGTCACTCAACCAAAATGCAATTTTAAATGTCATTAGAAATAGTTCTAATTAGGAAAACCACATGGCTAATTATTTGGTGTACTTACTTGTGTGGTATTTGCAAAAATCAGTTATGAACTTGAATGAATCAAGTTCTGCACAGACTAAACAATAACACAAACATTTAATAAATGACAACGCTGGATATGCAGAGGACACTGTCTAGTGCCACATGAGGTGTGTCCGTTTGGTTGGGTCAAATGTTTTAAAGTCAAAAGCCTGCAACCACACCTCATGTGGCACGAGACACCTTGTGTTCTCTGTGTCGAGCACCTCCAGCTCTCTGGTGTCAAGCTCCATAAATCATTTCACAGCAAGGTTTCCCCTGTAACTGTCAAGAGTCTAAAAACAAGCATATTATTAAACATAACTCTATAGTGTTACCAAAAACACAATTATAAGATTAGCATAGATTTAAAAAATATATGAAATTATTTATGATGCTGTACTTGGACATCTGTGACATTTGTCAAGTAAAAATGATCTTTATTAGAGATAACAGCATAACAATAAACAAAAACAGTTACAGAAGTTTCACCTCAGTTTATTTCCCACCCTACCCCACGCAGCAGGCTTCCCATCCATAATTCAAGCTACATTAATTCAAATGACAGTAACTGCGTGCATCATTACATTAAAACAAAGAACTAATATTGAACTGTAAGATAATGAATACACCCAGCAACGCAAGATTGAAGTTAAAAATATAGAAAGAGAGAAATTGAGAAAAAACAAAACAGACAAAAATAACAAACATAAAAACAAATATAAAAATAAATAATAATTATAAAAAAGGAAAAAACCCATCAAAACAATTACAATAATAAGATAAAGTTCTGGATTGTCTGTTGCAATAGATGCATCACGACTCTATGCTCATGCCATGTGCCGACTCGATAGCCTTGCACCTTGACAATCAAAAGTGATTATCATAGTAAAAAAATACATACATAACATTTTGGGCAGGGTTTTTAACCTTTCAAAGTTAAGTGGAATTTTTTGGTTGGGAAATCAACCATGAAGTCTTCACAGGGCTCCTCAAAATGATGGAACTGAGGTTAAACATGCTTTTCAGGACTATAACTCATGAACAGTTCCTCAAGTACTGTTTTCCAAACAGTGTTTTACAGACACGCAGTTTTCAGCTTTTCATAACTTGCTTTTTTGTCAATCATAAACTCAAACTTAAAATTCCCCTTTAATAGCCAGTCTTGCTGCAGATATTGTGTCTTGACATAGCAGGAAAAGCTCAAGTGGAACTAATAAGATTAATAATGGCTCTGTTTATATTATGGGCATGACTATGGCCCTGGAACTGGAATACCTAAATGGAATGGAGCTATTATTTATGTTATTAATTACACCTGTGTTTGACAAGTTAAAATGTCTGTTGTGAGAAAGGTCTGAATGTCCAGACACTCACACAATACTCACATCTCTTGCTACATTGCTTTATCTGCAGAGGTCGGCTTCACTTTGAAAGTCCAGAAATTGTCAACATCTCAGGCCAAACCACATGAGAACACACACAGATTTATCAAGTGCACTTTTTCACTGGCCAGAGTTACAGACAGACAGTGCTAGACCTACTTGTTCCTGACATCACTTATACATTATGCCTCAAGAGTGGCAAGCATGTCTTTGTGTTTTGTTATGTATCCATTACAAAATGAATGCCTAAGTTGGAGGTTGGGCTGACTCAACCAGGTTGAGGTTTCAAGTCACGGCTCTGTATTCGAGACCTGTTCATTTGCATGCTGCCTGGTAACACTCTGGTGCAGCTATGTAGATGTCACTGGACCAGCTCAGTCTCTGTGGGTAGTTCAGAGTCAATGTGTCTCCAAAGCAGTATCTCAACAGGCCTTTTTAACAGCAGACATTTTGACTTGTCATAGCAAAAAAAGCATTGGTGTTATTACTTACATTAACAATTGCTCTGTTTCTATTCAGGTGTCCCATTAAGTCATGGTAGTGTGACAGTGAGCCAGTGTGCACAATAACAGGACCCTGAAACTGGAGCAGCTAAATGGAAGTTAGCCATCATTGAATTTACTATTTACACCTGTGCTTTTCCTACTGTGACATGTCAAAATATCTTCTGTGAAAATGGCCTGTGTGGCAACCCTCAGAGAGAAATCCATAAAGCACCTTTAAGTAAAAAGATTAGGTTTTAGTGTATAAATACCACTTGAAGTTTGAGGAAGTATATTTCTGTCAATATGTGAGTATACAGGTGTATATAGTTTTGGTACTTATTTGATTCATTGTACTGCAAGTATCAGCTAAGTACATGTGAATTAAGTTTATGTATAAGAGAAATGCTATTGGACTTGTTTGATTATAACATCTGGAAAAACCTGTGGCAGCTAATGCTATACTATGACATAAATGGTTGTAAATTGTACTGTTTCAAAGACTGAAAGGCTACACACAACGATGTGATGTATGACGTGTCAAAACAAGGTTTTTCATGTAAGCCTGCACACCATTGTCCTGTTTCCCAGCACATGTGATTTTTTTTTTTCTCCAGAAAAACAGCAGTCTTATCACATTTGCTCCCCAGATCAGCACATCCTGGCTTGTGTACCTTCACAACTTTCTGAATGATGCATCCATCCATCCATGTGCCAAATGACACATTGCCCCATGTCGCTGCTGATATACGTAGTCTAACTATCTGCTTTCAAGCCCACAGTTTTGCTACTTAGTTTAAGTAGCTACTAACTGGCTAATTGTTTGTAGTCCCTTTGTAACAGATCTGCAGCAATGCATGGCTTAATGCAGGATTCACAATAATATTTATTCTATATGAACCATGTGCTAAAGAAGAAAAACAATGCTTTCACATCTGACATGTATACGCAGAAGTTAACAAATTAACTGGAGGCTCGTGTCTGTGAATCTCTCCTCATGTGTACTTTAATTTACACTGTATGTTAATGTGGAGTGTAAATTCCCAAAACATGATAATGAGGTGGAGCAAAAGAAAAAGATGTTATGGTTTTTTGTGGTGGTGGTTAAGATTAGTACTTGGACATGAGATCAGAGCCAGGAGTGGACTTTCACATTTATTCACAGAAACAACTTACTGTTTGGATAGACATTTCTGGCTTTACAGTCAGATTTCAGACCACATAGCTCAAAGTGGTTTAAAATTGGAGGGAGAATGTAAGATCGAGGTTGATTTTCTTGCACACACTCACACAAGCATCCAATTAACTTCACTACTTTCCTAAATGAAAAGTAGAAATTTTAGATAAAGCTCAGTAAAAAGTTTGTAGACTAATCAAGTCACAAAAATACACATTGGTATAAAAACTACAAAGCAAAGCTACAAAGTAACTGTTTTTATGAACAGAAGGTACAAAGCTTGCTGTCCTGGTTGTGTTAACCTCTACCGTATTATAATTCATATAATGAACTTAATTAATCTAATTTGTTACCGCACACATTTTTTACATGACATGCAAATAAAAAAAGATTATAGAAAATGTTTTTGTAAACAAATATTAAATTATAGATATGGATGGAAGACAGCAGCAAATCGTGAGAACACTTTCTCATTCAGAAATGTAATCGAAAGGTGTTGCAGCACATTATGACTCTTAAGATTCAGAGGCTTAAAGAGACCATACATTGTTAGTGAATCCTTTCAAACTGGGAGCTTATGGAAAATCTTTTGAATTACTGGACAGATATATCATCTGTGAAGCAATGAACTCGGTAAAAGTCACAGATACCAAGATATGTAAATTGTTACAAATGGCTGTGAGGAGAATTGAAGAAGTAGGACTGCCGTTTTCACACATCCACTGTAAGTGGCCATGCTGTAGGCTACATAAAGAGAAAGGACAAAAAAAAGTTTTTACTATTCATTGGTGTCATTAGAGGAACTTTCAGAGATCACCTGCAACCACTGAAACAGATCCACTCAGTGTTCTGTTGATATAAACATCAATGGCAAGTAAACAGTAAAACGTTTTCTCTTTTGAGAAAGGCAGAAGCAGTAAATCATTTTAACCACCAGACATAAAGTGTGCGCTTTGGTAGCAGCAGTGCTAAGGGAATGGACAGCTTTATGCAGCTTTAATTCTCCACCACTGTTGGTGACTAAGAGGCTGTTCTAAAAATGACTGACCTGCCAAGTGGTCTGACACAGACCAGCGGACCAGCACTTCTAAGCCATGTGCAGTAGACATGGATTGCTGTGTAACAATTGCCTTATTTAGTGGTGCAGATCCATGCTTGTTCGTAGAGTAAAATAGCACTTCTTTGGAAACACTGCTATTTAGCAGGACATGGTGTCAAAAACATACATGTTTTTAAGTCAACATCGGGTACATTCAGTATTTACTTGGTTTCAACACAGGGAATCAATCTATAGGGAGATCCAATTTTCTTTTATGAACAAAATGTCCACTGTGAAGGACATAAGTCAATGTGCTGGGTCTC